>APFE031443586.1:198946-217230 GCA_000404065.3 Pinus taeda
TCAAAGTTATAATAAATGAGGCTCTCAAAATGTAGAGGATGAATATCAGTGATGATTGATAATATGATCAAAGAGAAGCCTCTATCTTCTACAAAATTTTTGTTTCGAAGCAAAACCTGCAAAAAGCATCTCAACAATTTTTTTAATAAAAGTAATGCTTAAAGGAACAAACTAAAGCTTTAGAAACTCCCTAGTTCAGCCAATTTTATGAGGATCATTACTGCTTCTCTCAAGAATCTAAAATCAAACTGAAGAAAAGAGAATGAACTTCAAAATTAATCTAGCAGAGGTGCAATATGTTCATGAAGACCTGCAAAACAGAGTTCAAGATCAACAAAAAATAAAAACAAAAGTAAAGTAATGAAAATAAATGAAAGCGGGTACACGAAACTTACCATTGAAGAATTTCATTTAATCTTACTTGAGAGGTATCATTTTCTCCAATAAAAGATAACTTCTTCCTTTAATTAGAATTAAAAGCATGAAGAAGTTGAACTAACTGAAACCTTATTAACCCAAAATCATCATTTATTAAATCTATGCTAAGCGAGTAATAAACTAAAAGAAAACAATGATTCGTGTTCAAAGAGTCTAAAATAAACCAAATCCATTAGAAATAAAAATGAAGATATACTTCTTAATAAATCACAACCATGATTGTTCTCTTAATATTACAAGTTTCATATCAACTCAGTAATTTTCATAAATTGTTCAGGATTAAGAACAGATCCAAGATAATGAAATACAAATGTGTAGATGGGGATGTCTTGAATTAAATATAAAGCGATATATCTAAAACTTAAATATAAGAGAAATAAAAAAACGATTTAACCATGTTGCAAACGTCTTATCAAGTTCTATATTATCCAAGAGTGCCTTGAAGTATTTTACGTAGGACATCACTTCATCGGATGTTTCACATCACACATTTCTTTACCACACATAATTTCCAAGATGAGAGATTTACCTTTATTGATATATGATTGAGTGTTATATAACAATTTAAAGATAATGACAGAGAGACATAAATTGGAATTTATCGCATCGGAGGATCTTAAGACAAGGCGTCATTTGAGTTTTGCGATGTGATATAAGTGTTGTGATAGAAAGGTTGTGATATGACCATATGCAATGGGAAATTGCGATGGAGCGATTGCGATATCGTAGAATAATCATATCTGAGATCAGAGCAGTTAGGAAAAGGAAATGACGATATTATTCTTGCAATATGTGGGAATGTGATAAATGTCGTGGCTCATTGGTGGGACCAACTTTGGATTTTATAAGCCATTGACGATCGAAAGATTTGAGTACGGGATGTAACCTCTTTGATATGGTGATATGTGATATAAAATGGACTTGATCGTTTAATTATATGGATTTAATCTCATATCGGATTCGGGATATTTAAACTTCTAAACATATGCCCCAACAAAATTAGGATTTATGAATGGATGTGATATATTTTAAAACTAAATTTAAATGTCATATTGGGTCCAGGGTTGTATGAACGTCGCAATATTAGCGAAGTCATTTTTGGAGAATGAGAAGGAATGGAATATTGGAGGCCTTGCATTGGAGGTTTCGTATCGGGAAATGTTAAGAGTTGCTTCCAATCAAATATTTGTGATACAGAGGTTTTGCAATATCGATGATGCGATATCGGGTGAAAAGGTTCATCGAAGATTGGAGGGGATCGGAATATCGAGGAATCAGAGATATTTGGAATATGATCATTTGAGAACCTATGATATATGAAATGCGATATGGGACGTGGCATTTTGTGGGGCCATAAATTTCTTAAAGTATTCAATTAAAAAAGAAAGCGACTAATTTAACTTTGCTTTTAAATAAATAACCCTTTAATAATTTAATTATCTATCAGAATATTTGATCAGAAAGTAATTTTATCATAATTTTCTTATGAAGAGAGTTATAAATATAATGATCCGATATGACTTTTCCGAGAATTTATGAAGACTTATCAGGATTTCAATGAATAGAAGCAAAATTAGATAATCCTCAAATTTAGAGGAAATCGTAAATACTTCACTTAACATGTTGGAAATTTTGAAAAAAGAGTTGGTTGGTTGCTTATCTTAAGTCTCCATAATTAATTCAATGAAGACTTGTAAAAGAAACAAAATAGAAATAAGAAATAAATTATGAAAAAAAGAAACCAACAATAGATGAAGATGAACCTGTAAACTGCATACCTAGAAGAAAATTGACTGTATATTTTACGTCGTGAATGCTTAATTTCTCCCATGTTCAGTATCATCTATTTATTTGATCTAAAAATGCTAGGTAGTGAGTTTTCATATTGCATCCACCTCAAATTTACATTGGAAGACAAGAGTGGTAAAGATGAGTTCTTTTTTAGACATACTTGTGAATAAAAAATTGTCAAGCTGTAGCAAATTCTTGGAATTTCTTAATGTATGATTATCATGATGATTTTTTTTCGCAAAACAAGACAATCAAGTGCTTTCACAAATATGTATGGTCTAAGAGCTTCTAAAATATTTTAAGCTGCTTTTCCAAAAAAAAAGGGATGCCCAAAATAAATTATATTCATTACTTTCTTTATTGCAAATCTGAAATAATAAAATAAGTGCAAACAGAAAAGAAATCTAATCTATTCCTATTTCTAAGTTAATGAAGGAAACATGACTAGGTATAATCATACTTCCAATGTAACTGTGTAAGAATTTTTTTCCTGCATGTATATACGTATCGTTCATTAGTAGCAGGAGCATAAATAAAATCAAACTAAGAAAACTAAATCTGAATGAAGAATGTACAATTATTGCTAATATATTATTTACAATTATCTTCTCTTGAAATGTCCTTTCTAGTTGAATTTCAATTGGATCATAGAAATCTAGATGAATTTCTATTGATAATTGGAAGAGATTCAAAAAATGAGATAATAGGTTAGATTGTGGATAAGAAATTTTAGATACAATGGCCTGCATGAATATGTTTTTTTTTTTTGTGTAAGTAAGCTTTTTGTATTAAGAAAACAAAACATATTGTACAAAAGGACTGCCCGGGCAGACAAAAGCCCGAAGCTCTGCTAAGAACACAACAACTTGACCAGAGGACCTCCTACAGAACCCCAAAGAAAACGGGCCGCCGGAAAGGATAGACTATCCACCTCGGCCTTGAGGAGTAGACAAGAAGAGAGCAGTGCTTAACAAGAGGCAACCAAACGAACATAGAGACAAGAGCCCTGCTAAGGATTCTACCCAACTTGGGTGGAATCCTCAATTTGACCCTTTTTTCCTTTCTTTTTACCAATTTTGACCCATCCAAGATGATCCGGCTGTGATGGTAAGACTTGCAAACTAAGCTGGGCGGACGGAGAGATCTCCTTGTCTGAATCCGATGGAGAGGTCTCATGATATCTTTTCTGCGAGAGAGGTGGGGCAGTGGACTCCTCAGGATCTGATGGGGTCGGGTCCTGTGCAAGCGAAGCGTCCATCCCGTCCTCATCCACTTCCTCTTCATCTGAGCTGGAATCAAAATCATCCATGGGGGGCGGGTCACAAGGTTTCCAGCTTTTGGATTTCGGCTTAGGAGCGGCCTTCTTATTTTGAGCAGGGATCGTTGGACACGATCTATGAAGGTGCCCTGTGAGATGGAAATTTCTGCATCGGAACGCTCTGTTCTCATAATCCAGGGTCTGAGTCCAGTAGAGGTATCCAACTTTGAGAATGATCTGATATGGAAGTCCTTTACTCATGTCTATTTCTGCGCAGATTCTAGTGAAGGTGTATATGCCCTTTTCCCCTCTAGAGGCGTCTGTGGTTAGAAAGCGGCCTAGAGAATTACCGATTCCTTCAAACACAACAAAGTGCCATAAATGAGCCGGGAGGTTAGGAAGTATGACCTAGATGGGGAGTTTGGTAATGATAGCTATGGAGGGATCAAAATCTGGGAACCAAGGGGTTAAGAATAGACCCGCTGAGTCCCAAAACCAAGGGCCTTCAGTTAATGCTTTTTGGTAATCCTCACTGTCAACAAAAACTACAATGAAGAAACCTTTTGAGCAGAGAAGAAACTTGCAATTGTTGGTCCAGTTCGAGTGAATCCATTTGTAGAGATCTGCTGTGCGTGGCCATAGCCCATTGAACCTGCAAATAATGCCATATTCTGCAAACATTTGGAATTGCCTATCCATTGTAGGATGCATTATTTCAATGGAGGGGGTTTCCTCCATCTTGTCCACCAAAAATGGTTTTGGAGCCTGGGCTGGTGGAGCGGAGCTCTTGGGATTCTGAGCATGGACAACATCTTTGTAAGAAAACGCTGCCGCTGAAGATGACTGTCCAATAGCTCCCCCTCTCAAACGAAGTGAAAGAATGATGGAGGCATTTCTTTGAATGTCGTAAAATGAAAGGGGCAGGAGATCCTCTAGCTGTTTGCCTTTGAAGAGGAGCCTTTGAGAAGCAAAGGGAATCCCCATCCTAAATTCCAGTATTTTCTTGAGGTTCTGCACTAGATCCGAAGAGCTCACCCACTGAAGCAGAGTTTTGCCCGAGAGGAGCACAAGTAGGATCTGGAAAGTTGCAGAGTGCTCCGGTTTCTGCTTTCCTCTGCAAATCTAAGATGAGAGGATTCTGGTGCATGCACAGCTTGCTAGGGGCTCAACCTGTCCCTGTTTCTTAGGTCCTTGCGAAGGGCAGCACACAGTCTTAATCACTGGGAATGGCTTGAAATGGGACGGGGCCTCTCTGAAGCTTACTGCACCATTTTCTGCTGGGCTGAGTAGAGGCTGGACGACGGCTGGACGCTGCATCTCACTACGGTTTCTCAGAGCCTTTCGAGAGAATCCATTCTGTGCATTGTTTATGATCTGTCCCTTCCAAGACACCAAATCTCGGCAAGGCATTCCTTCAAACACTTGCCACGCATCCTCCCTGTTTTGGCATTTTGGATTCGTTTTGAAAACAAGGATTCCTAGAAGCGTATTTGTTTCCAATCTGCAGAACCTTAAGCAATGCAAGGACATAGACTCAAGCAGTGGGAGCCCTTGCTTCATCGCTGTCCAAAAACCGTATCCATTTGAGCCGTAGAAAATGGCCCTGCGGGTTTTTTGGGAGACCCCTTCGCACGTGTAGTAGATCTGGAGAAAAGCGCTTATTCCGAAGACTGCCCATCCGCCTGAAGAAAAACTCTCAACAAACGAGCTGCGTGGCTCCCGAATGTTACGCAGGCCTGCAGTATGACCGAAACTCGCCATTTTCCTCCCAACAAATATGCAGTTATCGACATTGATCTCCTCCAGAATTGCTACGAGATCGTCGGCATAGGCGTACAAAGAGCTGTATCATTGGAAATCGAGGTTATCAGGATTTGTGCTTCCTGCACGCAACAAATCATACAACACAATGTGGAAATCTTTGACAAAATATGGCAAAAGGTGTTGCCATACAGACTGGTCTGTGCCGAAACCATGAGAGAGAACCAGAATGCGCCTCCCGGCTCCCTCCACTCTCACGTTTAGGGCTTCAAGTAGTCCAGAGCCAACACCCATCTTTCGCAGCTCGACTTCGTAAAAAAGATTAATCGAATATTAGAGAGCCTGCATGAATATGTTAGTGTTATGTGCAAGTGTTATATTATTAACAATGTTCCATGTGGGAAAACTATCCAAATATTTTTAAAGGGGTCTATGAAATATGGATGGAAATTTGTTAGATACAGTGGAAGATTATCAATTGAATTAGATTGTTGATCGTATTGTGAAAATATAGTCTCTTGTTGACACTGCCTTTGATAAGATAGAAGTAATCGACAATAAATAAACATTAATTGGAGTTGGAAGATTAATAACTCTTGATGTTCATGATTATTATGTGAAACTTCATTTTCTCATTTAGGCAACACATCAATTGAGTTTTCAATACTAAGTTTCTTAATATGCCAACACAATGTATCTAAAAATCGAAAACTAAAAACAAAAAACAAATCTGAATTTAGATAAAATAAGTGAATGACAGATAACAAAATTGAATCATAATTTACACTAGCGTCACAATTATTGTTACAACACAACTGGGATTGGTTTAAAACAATTTCATTTTCACACGAATTGGTCATAATAATGGAATTTGAACGATTTCCAATACCAACTCATGAATTAGAGAAAGGGTTATGACTATGAATAGGAATGAGAGCTTGATCATCATATAAATAATGAATTGGAATGGTTTCTTGAATGCCGAAATAATGATTATGATTAATTATTTAAAAATGAGAATTATTTGAAACCATTTCTGAATTAGAGTGTTCTTCATTTTCACATGTAATTCGACTTTGATCATGAGGATTCAATTGTGAAGAAGGCAAATCAATATCCTCAATGTCAAAGTAACTATCATAAATGAACTCATAAATTTGATTAGAATTCCCTTCGATCTCATCCAATGTATCAAAACAAGAAGGAATAGAAAGCACATATTCATTAATGTGAGAAAAATGATTAATAATTAATTCTCTTTCTTGATAAAAACTAATTGGCGATTCATTAAGATCATCTTCTATATTTTCTGAAATATCATTAATGATAAGAGGGGATAAATTGTTATCTGCAAAAATATCAAGATAAAGGAAAAAGTGAGAATCATAAGCAATGGATTTAAACGTGTTTCTATTTGAGAACTCTTGTGCATTTTGTTCATTGTAAATTTCACATTTGAGACCATTCATTTGTGTACTTGTGTTTTCTTGAAAAATGTTTCTTTGTTGTTCTGAATTTGACATTTGCTCATCGTAGAAGAATTCAGAAATTTGTAAAGCAAGTTGTGTGTTATTGGAAATTTTGATTGCTTCTTGTACTTGCCGATTTATGTTCTGATTTTCTAAATTTAACACATACTAATTTTCAAATTTTAAAGCGGTATTTTCTTCAAGATTGTTGTTAATATCTTCTTGCATTTGAATAGTAAAATTCTCCAAGATTTGTGATTGAGATTTTCTGACATGTGAAGATGTATCCTGATCATTATTGATATTGTAGGAAGTATGCACTAAATGAAGAAATTGATCATATATAATAGATGCCACTTAATCATAATTTGTTTGCACCTCCATATAAGAATTCTGAATTATGTTAACGAAATTAGAAAGAGATTGAGTAAAGCTAGAAATATTTTGACATGGGTTATGAATGGGAGGAAGAGAGAAAATATATTCAAACCAATCTAATATTCCTCTTCCAAAGATTTTTCTTTAAGTTTAAATCTCAAGCAATTTAAACAAAATCAAATGGTAAAATCAATTGAAGGCTCATTTTCAAATCTTCGTAAATATTTGATTTTTTCACATACCTGTTTGTAGTTATAGAGATCAAATTTACAAAGGAATATTGTAACAAAATGATCCTAGCTGTGAAGTGAGGCAACTGGAAGCGATTGACACTAACTTTTGGCTTTTTCCAAGAATTTAAGAGTAAAAATCCTACATAAAATGCCTTCATCAATATCATGAAAAATAGAATTTGAATTTTTTTGAATGAATTGTAAAGCATGATTAAATGTAGAAGTATTCCTCTTACCATTAAAATTTACCCCAGACAAGAGTCTTACCACTTCTAGTGGAGTATTGGAAGATGCTCATGCATGGATACAACTCTAAATCGGAATTTTAAGAGGAGTCATCGTGATTTAAATAAAATGTTAGAATTCAAATACTCTAATAGACAACAAGTTTCATACCCTCCTTCTAGTGCCAAAAATGTTGAAGCCTCGAAATTCCCTGCAACAACATTGGGGATGACCACTCGGTCTGGACAACAGTAGTTCTTTTAGAATCCTAAAATTGTAGAGGAGAGAATCCCATAATACATGTTACAATTTGTTATTTATAATATTTACAAAAGATTTTTCAACAAGAAAGCGTGTTGAAGAAAAAATATGGTCCATTAATTTTCATTGGCCCAAAAATTCATTCTTCTATTACTAGAGCATTCTCATTGATTGAGATATTCTTCTCATCTCTTCAACTATTTTCCCACAAAAACAAATCAAAACAAAATTAAAATGAAAAAATAAATTCAAAATGTCAAATTTGGAATGAAAACAAATACAATCAAAATTTAATTATATAATTAAAAATAAGGAAATTTGAGTTTTCTATTGATGTATGTAAATATTTAATTGGCCAAGGAGAACATAGTTGAATGGATCTGCACTTAGAAGAAGTTGTGGGCAAATGAAAATGCAGAAAATGAAACTCACAAATTAGTTTTGTTAAAAAAATTAGAGTTTGATATTTTGTTGGATTTTAGACCCAATAAATGATCAATTCTAGAAATGAAACTATTTCAAAAATATTCTTCATAATTTTATCTTTCCAATGAGTCGTATTGGGCCTCATTTGGCCAAGTAAAACTCCATTTATAAGCTTCCCAAGTTGGTATATTAAAATTGCCAAAATTCTAAAAATTATGTTACTTGGACTAATTTTTTTTAATTAAAATCTAATTCTAAATTAGATGACAGTTATTAATTAATTTAATACTAATTAATTACATCACTTATAAATTTTATAAATTAATGTAAGAAATTTAATTTAATGATAATCAAATTTATTATATATATTATATAAAATTATAATTAATATATATATTATAATAATAAAAATAATATTATATTCAAAAAAAATACAAATTTCTCAATAAGTCACTTATCCTATGTCACTTATCTATGCTGAGGGTGGAGAGGCTATTGTGTGAGTGTGGAGAAGGATGGATAGAAGGAGTGGAGGTTGGAAGGGATAAGGGCCTGTGAGGGGGAGAAAGTGACATGAGGGTGAGTCAAGGAGGAATACGAGGACAATTTTATGTTAAAAACTTAATATCTTTTATAAAATTAGATCACAATTACATGATCGAAAGTTTTCAAAGCATGTGAAAATATGAAATTTTGATATGCGATATCATAATATCGCATTGTAAAAATAATTTTTATCGCATTTATTTTTTAAATTGCATTTTTTAATGGAAGAGAAGGGGTGTGAAGTGGGTGCACATGAATTAATAGTTCTACAAATTGGACTATAGCCATTTTTCAATTTTGGGGTTTTGGGTTTGACAATTTGTTTTAAAATAACAAATTGAATTAAATTATTAAGATCCAGAAACATGTTTTCATGTGTTGTACACTTTAGCTGGGTCATTTTGTAGGACCATTAGTGAAAGAATAAAAGAATAAGTAAAAATTAACAAAGATATAATATTTACATTGAATGACTATTTTAATTGGAAAAATGAAATATCATACATTTATTTACATTTTTTAGTCCAAGCAAGAAAATGATCAAACTTCAAAGGAATACTATTTACAAACCAGTGGACCAAATTAAGAGAAACAAGTATCAATGGAAAACTTGTGAAAATTCGAATTCAATGAAATATTCAAAATAGAAATCCGATGAAAAATGACAAAATGACAAAATTGTAAGACAATTAACTAAAATGAAAATCATAAAATATGCTTAGCCAAAAATTAATGGAAAGGGTCCCCATTATTTAAAGTAATGGGAGGTGTTGGGTTTTCCCTACAACACTTCCTAAGGCTTCAAATCTTTGAACTTCAACAGACCATATCATTTGATCTAGGAGTCCACTTTTGGACTTCCACATATCATTGGAATCGTGTTCAAAGGACTTTCCAGTGGAGAGGTTTCAATGTAGACTTTAAGTCCTTCTGCTACTTGGAATATGACTGCAAACTTATTTGCTAATTTACTCTTTGGACAGCTGAAATCACACCCACCATGATGATCCTCTATATGAAGCTTGCAACTACCATAAGAATCCTTTTGAGTCATGCATTTGCTGCAACACACATTTTTTCCAGTTTGGTTGACATCAGTGCCAACATTCATGCACAATACTAGCACAACCACCATCAATTTTATAACACTCACTCATGACAAGACACTAAGCAAATCTCAATGATTACCCCTTATGGACCTTATAATTTAAATCAAGACTAGTGGACCTATTTTGACACACATATTTTCAATGACTTAACCAATTTGAGACCTTTGTACAAAGACAATTTAGACAATAATACATGGTGAATTTATAAGCTAAACTTTACCAGTAGATTCCAAAAATAAATATCTGGACAGACAAACTTTGATTACCTATATTATAGGACCCTAATAGAAAGTATGCAAATGAGATACTACATAGATTTCACATGGAGATTTTTAAACCCATGAAAAACCTCTAGCGATCAACTGGAGGAAGGAGGATGCCACTTCAGGTAAAGAAGTGGATGCTACCATTTATCGGCGGCTAGTGGGTTCACTAATTTGTCTTGTGAACACATGACCAGATATGTGCTATGCAGTCAACCAACTGAGTTAAGCTATGGTTAGGCCAACCAAATTATATTGGAAGGTATCTAAGAATGTTTTACGGTACCTCAAAGGCACTACCCAGTATGGATTATGGTACATATGGATAGAAGAAGTGAAGTTATGTGGATACACAGATGTCGATTGGGTAGGGATTCCATCTGACTGAAATACTACATTAGGTGGAATTTTCAGTGTTGGTTCCGTAGTTGTTTCCTAGTACAGTAAGAAGAAAATGTTTGTGGCTCTCATCTCAACATAAGAAGAATACATGGTTGCAAGTCAAGCAACATGTGAGGTGATTTGGATGTGAAAGATACTTGTGGGACTACTTGGTTAGATGATGGATCCAACTGTAATCTATTGTGATAATTAGAGTCACATCAAGCTCTATGAGAATCTTGTATTTCATGATCAATCCAAGCATATAGATATCTGATATCACCATTTATAGGATTGTGTACAGAGGCAGATAATGTTTCTACAGTACATTTTGACAGAGGAACATGATGCTAAAATTTTGATAAAGGATTTGTTAAGAGGGAAGTTTGATTCCTACAAGTGTAGGATAGGGGTTCTTGATAACCCATTTCTTGCTAAGAGGGGGTGTTGAAAAATGTAGCAAGAAAGTCTCAATTTCATTTTTCCTTGGTCAAATTGAGAAAATTTGAATTTCCACATCAACAGACAACTTGGATGTAGTTAAATTGTGTTACATGGCTCTTTTCACTTAGTTATCTTAGTAAATTCAAGTTATAGGAGTTGGAGTTTAGTTAATCTTGTGCAAATGCTAATTTTTAGCAATTAAGATTAGTTATTTCAATTTACTTTCTGTTAAACTAGTTCTAACTGTTGGAGGAACTAGTGGAAGGTCAGTTGTGCAGTGAGACTTCAGTCTAACTAAGTGATCATCCAGTTAGCTGATCAATCAACCGAAAATAGATATTGCATGCATATTATTCAAGTTCCCCATTTGTGGTGGAGATTCCAAGGCATTGTAACATCATTTGGAGACTAGTCTTAAGTGTACAAGTGTTGCAAGTAGTTAGATGATCAACCTTGGAAATTGCACAATCATTTTGGAGGAAATTCCTAAATAATAGGGGCCTAATTTCCTTAGGAATTGCCCAAGGAAATAGGGGCTCAAGCAAAGGCAGAAATTAACTAGGTATGAGTCAAAGCTTCTCAATGAGTAGAGAGAGAGAGGTTATTCACTTACATGTTGAGCTTAGATTGAAAAAGCAATGCTAATACATCTATATGCATCAAATTAATGGAAGTAGGAAAAAAGGTTTTTAGCATATTTATTTCCCTTGGAAAAATATTTTGTGCATGTGTGTTGTTTCTCATTGCATGTTTGTGATTGATGTTCTAAATTGTGAATTGAATTTCGCAGAGCAGTAGAGTAGGATTGTGTCTTATGATTTAGATTGAAATTTCATGAGTAGTTGAAATTCTACACCATAATTTATACATTGGTTATACCAAAAGGCATAACTGGTAACTCATGGTACTAATAGTGATACCTCAAAATGGTATTTTGAATATCCTGCTCTTTTACCTAGATATGATGGTACCTAGAGCACAAGTTTATTTTGGAAAAGTACTTGTATCCTCTCATCTCATCCATAAACTCGTCTATTCTCAGGATGGGGTACCTGTTTTGAGCATCTTCTTGTTTAGGGCCCTTGTAGTCAATGCACATGCGTAGATTCCCATCCTTCTTCTTCACCAACACAACAAAAGAGGAAAGGGGATTGAAACTTGGCCTGATATGGCCCAAGGCTAACAACTCCTAAATGGTCTCTCAAAATCATTCCTGTATGCCTTGGGATGTCATTAAGTGGTGGTGATGACTGTTGGACACCTAATCCTCTAAGGGTTGGTTTGGAAGTTGAATATTCTAAGGAAGTCCAAGAGACCTTGGAATACGAAACCAAAGGTCATGTGAATGTACTATGAATCTATATCATTTGTTAATAATAGATATACTCTCATGCTTATCTTTAATATTATGTTGCTGCTATAAATGTGTCTACATTGGTATCAGAGTGGGCGTTCCCCTACCCCACTCCAATTTGATCCACTTGTGTTGTGGCCTCTCTTTGCATGTCAATTCTGCATTCTTGTGGATAGAACTCCCATTATTGTGTGCATGCCTATTTCATACTACACACTGTCTGGATGACCTCTCTTAGCTAGATTTTTGTTGGGTTCTCTATCCACTTCCTCAAATAGAAAAAATGCACCCGCCTGGACTTTGTACCTGAGCACGCTACCAAAGGTGTGCCTCTCTCAAGAATTGATAACAGTTCTGCATGATTTCCCCTCTCTCACAACTGCTGCCCCTCTCTAGCAACTGCTACAGACGTTTGAATGGTTATGTGAGGCAACTGCTCCACAAGCGCAGTTAAGGTATCATTCCCACACCTACATGCATGCTGCCTACTGATATACCTCTCATGGTTCCATCACTCCCTTGGTTTCATAGTGTTAAACATAGGTGTGATGAATGAAATTCTCTTATGACTGTGTATCGGTGTTCGGGACCCTAATGAGGTATTTTTATCTATTCATACATTTTATTTATAAATCACATCCAATTAGTGTTAAGTGTTAATACCGAGTTTAACCGCTAAACCTTTCCTTAAGCGCCTTTATTAAAAGTATGAATTAATCACGTGGGTGGTATGTTGGCATTATGATACAGGTATGATACTGGTGTTGTCCTTGATGGCAACTCACTCAGATGACAAATCATAGTGCAGTAGGTCAATAGCAAAGAATTAATGATCAGAGAGAGGTATACGCAAGTTCATCGTGACAAAGGAGCGTACACACGTGGGTTTGCAGACCAAAAGGGGCATATATCATACACACACACTTTCACAGGAGGAAAGTCACATACATGTTGGAAAACTAAGTTCTGGTCCATGGTATTTGGTCTGAGGTATTGACCCCAGGTATAGGGTCCAAGTTATTGGTCCTAAAGTGGTTTTGGACCATGGTATTGAGAAATTCCTAACCTATATAAGGAGGAGAAGATCATTAGTCCAAGGTGTGAAAGTGGAGCAAGTATTGAATATCTAATGAAGTGTGAGATCTAGTCTGCAAGTTATGGATTTGTGATGTTTTGCTTGATCTGAACCAAGGATGCACCTATGTGGATGATGATGAATGATGGATCTAGATCATAAGGCTTGGAATTTATTATCATTATGTAGTTTGATCATGGATAGAATAGATCTGAATTATTGAGGCAATTTTTATTGTATAAATGTTATGATCTGGGTATGAATGATGTCTGGAATAGCTGCAAAGTTATGAGTAAATATTTTCAGATCTGTACGTGGGTTCACTTTGGTAAAATCACATATACATGCTGGTTAGGCTCGTCAGAGTAGCGTATACAATATGAAGTATGATATCTGAAGTTGTAGTTGGATCTGATTGTTGCTACAGAGTTCTATGTCCTACTTTGTCTTTTGGTGATTGTGTTTTGTTGATAGGGTTTCAGTGATTCAGTGTTGGGTGATTCAGAGATTGATGATGCAGGTATAGTTGAGGGTTGTATTGCAGTGGTGATTGATTTTGTGCTTCAATGTTGTTGATGGGTCCAATATGAAAATTGGATGAAATGTGGCCTTTAGATTATGGTGTTGTGATCCAGGAGTATCCAGTTTGAAAATTTATGAAACGTGGTCCCTAGAGGAAGAGTGAAGGTTGGAGCCTTCAGTAGGCCGGTGCCTATGTACTGGTAAACATATTGGCCAGTACAATAGCTAGGGGGTTGGAGCTCCCTTCCAGTAGTAGCTGGAAAACGAGAGAGGATTGTAGCCTTCTGTAGGCCGGTGCCTACGTCTAGTAAATATATCAGCTAGTACAAGAGCCAGGGGGTTGTAGCTCCCTTCTAGTAGTAGTTGGAGAAAGAGAGAAGGTTTTAAGCTTCTGCGGGTGGGTGCCTACATACTGGTATGAGTCTACACCAATACAAGATTGTAAATAGGTTTTTCTTATATTAGAGGAAGATGACAATAGGTGGTTTTTGTCCCGCATTGGGTTTCCACCTTATATCATGGTGTTCATGTGTGTGTCTTATGTGTGATGATCTGTTTTGTTTTTACTGCACTAAGTTACTGTTTATATGGTTAATGAAGTTCTGATGCACTAATTAAAGATCAACATATGATGAATTAACTGAATCATAAGTTTGTTGGATATACGCTAGTTACATTAAACACAGTTGCGTGTACACGCGGGTTCCCTTAACAGAAGTAGCTTATATGAGCCTGATTATGGAGATGAAATATTATTGACTTGCTAATACTAATTCAACCCCCCTCTCAGTATTATTTCCAACAATTGATATCAAAGCAGGTCCTTTGGTAGAAGCTTGATCGCTTGAAGGAGATCCTTAGAACAATGGGAAAGAAAGCATGTAAGAAGAAGAAGACAGCTCAAAGGAACAGTGACAGCCTGTCGTTAGGTGGAAGCAAGTATTCAGATTCTAAATCATCTCAGATTGAAGATGAACAAGAAAATGAAGCATCAGATAAAATCATAGATCATCAAGATCTATTTAACAAAAGGGAGCATACCCTCCAAGAATAAGTTTCCAGATTAAAAGCTCAGCTGGAGTGTGCCTTCACAGTACATCAAATGCTACAGGAGTGGAATGAAGGACAAGAAAATGAGATTCTCAAACAAAGGAAACAAGTGGAAGAAGGAAGAAAGTTGGAAGAAAACTTGAAGAAGAAATATCTGGAAAAGGAAGAACAACATCAGGTTGAGGTAAATATCTTGAAAGGTAAATTAGAAGAAAAGGATACACTATTACAATTTCAAAACAGTACTAGGATTTTGGATGATATTCTTAGTAGTCAAAGGTCTCCTGCTATCAAAACTGGTCTTGGTGAATTTAGCTCACAAGGTGAGGCAGGGAACTCTAATGCAAAATTTGAAATGCTCAACAAGGAGATGAGAGGTCAACCCCATCAACAACCAAGGAAAGAAATTCTTCAAAGAAAATCTTTTGCTCCTAATGTTGAAGGTTATGTATGTCATAATCTTGGACATGTTGCAGCCAGATGCAGAAGTAGAATGGTTCAGGATCGTCACACAGAAAGATCATCACGTTCCAGGTACTTTAAGGGATATTGTTTTGCTTGCAATATGTTTGGTCACAAAGCCATTGACTGCTATAGAAGGAATATGAAACATATGAGATGTTATGCATGTAACAAACTTGGACATATAACAAAGGAATATAGGAGAAGACTTTGGGCACCATACCAAGAGGAGAAAACATCATCACAGTTGAAGATATGGAAGAAAAAGGAAGTACAGTCAGAAAGATGTGGCATAGTAGAGTATATAGACATGAAAGACTCAAAGGGAGCAGAAGATATGGAACCTCAGTGTTCTAAATCTCATACGCAAGTTTCATAAAAATAAGTCGTGTGTATACGCGAGTTCGAAGATGCACAGTTGCGTATATGTTGGTTTGAGGAAAAGCAGTGGGACAGACTCAGGAAAAAGGGTCTGATATGATTTAGTCAATTATTTTCACTATTTGATAATGGTAACAATATGTTGATGATGTGTGGAAATGGGTTGGTACTCATAAGATGTTGTTTAGAAGTGCTTTTCATCCTAATTTGATGATGATGATGCCTTGATACTTCTTGCTGATATATGCATGATCAGATCTGACAGTGAATAGATGGAATAGGTTTAGGGGGGAGCATATGATTTGAATAATGCATTGTTGGAATTATGGTTAGAAATCTTTGGTGATAATGCTTATGTGGCTAAATGATACATCTTGCTACTTATTGTTGGTTGGCCAATAGAATGGTATTGCAGGTTACAGGTCTGGATGGTGGTGACAAATGCTTATGGTGCAAATCATATATGGTGTATGATAGTTGCTAATGACTATCATGGTATTGTTTAGATTGCTGGTCATTGTTATAAAAGTCATGTATATCATTTGATGTAAAGGTCATGAAAAGACCTAATTTGTAACCCCACTTTGCATGGGAAGGATGATGTAATAGTTTCTATTTCAGTCATGTATAAACATTTGGTATGTCCCCACTTGGTTGGGTGGATGAGTCAAAATGGTGTATCCCCACTTGGTTGGGAGATTGATGTATGTATGAGTGATTGGTGATAGGAAGGTCATATTCACTTAGTTGAGTTGTAGAGTCATGTTATTCTTTTAAAAAATATTTTTGCAGACTCTGCATGTGCTCAGGGGGAGCATGGACGGATTGGTAAATCTTGGCATGTACAAAGGGGGAGTTCGATAAGAGAATTCAACATGTGCTCAGGAGGAGCATGGACGGATTAGTACATCTCACTATGTACAAAGGGAGAGCTAAATTAGAGATTTCAGCATGTACTCAGGGGGATGTATGGACAATAGAATGTATATCAAGGGAGAGAATATAACCCTTTGCCCTTGATGTCAAAGGGGGAGAGTGACTTGGCATGGTTGTTGCCATCAAGTCCAAAGGGGGAGATTGTTGGCATTATGATACAGGTGTTATCCTTGATGTAAATTCACTCAGATGACAGATTATAGTGCAGCAGGTCAATAAGAAAGAATTAATGATCAGAGAGAGGTATACACAGGTTCACCATGACAAAGGAGCTTATACACGCAAGTTAGCAAACCAAAAGGGGCATATAACGTACACACACACTTTCACAAGAGGAAAGGCGTGTACATGTTGGAAAACTAAGTTTTGGTCCTTGGTATTTGGTCCATGGTATTTTGGTATTGGTACATGGTATTTGGTCTAAGGTATTTACCCCAGGTATTGAGTCCAAGGTATTGGTCCTAAGGTGGTTTTGGACCATGGTATTGAGAAAGGCCTAACCTATATAAGGAGGAGAAGATCATTAGGCCAAGGTGTGCAAGTGGAGCAAGTATTGAATATCTGATGAAGTGTGAGATCCAGTCTGCAAGTTATGGGTTTATGATGCTTTGCTTGATCTGAACCAAGGATGCACCTATGTGGATGATGATGAATGATGGATTGGGATCATAAGGATTGGAATGTATTATCATTATGTGGTTTGATAATGGATAGAATAGATCTAAATTATTGACGCATGTTTTATTGTATAAATGTTATGATCTGTGTATGACTGATGTCTGGAATAGCTGCAAAGTTATGAGTAAATATTTTTAGATATGTATGCAGGTTCGCTTTGGTAAAAGCGTGTATACACGCTGGTTAGGATCATAAGAGTAGCGTATATAGTATGAAGTATGATATTTGGAGTTGCAGTTGGATCTGGTTGTTGTTGCAGAGTTATGTGTTCTACTCTATGTTATGGTGACTGTGTTTTGTTAACAGGGTTTCAGTGATTCAGTGTTGGGTGATTCAGAGATCAATGATGCAGGTGTAGTTGATGGTTGTATTGCAGTGGTGATTGATTTTGTGCTTCAATGTTGTTGATGGGTCTAGTATGAAAATTGGATGAAACGTGGCCTTCATATTATGGTGTTGTGATCCAGGAGTATCCAGTCTGAAAATTTATGAAACATGGTCCCTGGAGGAAGAGTGAAGGTTGGAGCCTTCATTAGGTCGGCACCTACATACTGGTAAACATATTGGCTAATACAAGATCCATGGGGTTAGAGTTCCCTTCCAGTAGCAGCTGGAAAACAAGAGAGCGTTGTAGCTTTTTGTAGGCCGACGCCTACGTACTAGTAAATATATCAGCTAGTACAAGAGCTAGGGGGTTGTAGCTCCCTTCTAGTAGTAGCTGGAGAATGAGAGAAGGTTGTAGCCTTCTACAGGTGGGTGCTTGCATACTGGTATGAGTCTGCGCCAGTACAATATTGTAAACAGGTTTTTCTTATATTAAAGGAAGACGACAACAGGTGGTTT
>APFE031443586.1:217612-234595 GCA_000404065.3 Pinus taeda
TGATTATGGAAATGAAATATTATTGATTTTCTAATACTGATTCACCCCCCCGTCTCAGTATTATTTCCAACATGGTATTGATAAGTGGGAAGCAGTATCTCATGCACCCTAAAGGTTGTAAACGATATTCCTAAAATTCACATGATTAACCTTAACGGCTAACACATAGCACGAGAAAACCACTTTTCTCACGTGCTCTCGACCTAATATCGGTCGTGCAAGATTTCACACGAGATTGCGTGACAACCATTCGATTGGACAACACATCGATGGTGGAGATCATCTGGGTTAGTTGGTGAGCAGACGATGCGATATCTGTTGGATCTGGAGATGGAGATCAAAACAATGGAAGACCGTAAGGTGAGAACAAATACATAGGCAGAAATCCAAATAGGCTATTACACAGTAAGAAACAAAAGAATGTAACAGTGCATAGTAACCATTGGATTAGTTGGATCAATGGACATGGTTAATGGAAGATGAGCAAAGGAGATATTATCATAGAAGATTAAGTTAAGAAATGTCACATCAAGGCACATGTCGATAGAAGGGTGGAAAACGTGCAAAATAATGGAGCGGTCTTCGTAGGTGGTAAGTGGTATCTCGCGTGCCCTAAAAGCTATAATTGGTATTCTACAATTTCACGTGATTAACCTGACGAGTTGAAATGTAGCACACGATGGAAAGAGAAAACCACTTTTCTCGCATGCTCTTGTTCTGGTATTGGTCGTGCAAGATCTCACGCGAGATTACGCAATCACCGTTGGATTGAGGAAGGAGAAATAAATGGTGGAGATTGGCCAGGCTAGTTGGTGTGAGTTATTGCGTGATAACCATCGAATTGAGGAATCAGATCGATGATGAAGATTTAATGCGCTAATGAGAGCATTGATATATGTGCAAAGGTTTGTGGAATAGAAGAAAGGTAAGGTTTAAGTGTGATTTATGAAATATTTCTATTATATGGGAATTATAATAGAAATAAGCAGGATTAATGTATTATGGTTTAAGTTGAGTTTTAACCAAAGTCTAAAATCCATGGTATGGTTAATATGTGCAGGTAATAAGAATTAACCAAATATTATGAAGGATTTATAAGGTTTCACTCAAAGGTTTATAAAGTTCCAGACTTTGGATAGTTAAATCAAATGTTTCCGCATAGATTTTATTGAAGGAGCATTAAACCTTGACTTGTGAAGGTTTTACTAAGTATGGAATTTTAAAATTCCTAGGACATGTATATGACATTTATTTTATATGCATATTGTGGGTATGTACAGCTTATGCTGCATCATTGTCAAAAGTTGCATTGTATTATGATTTGTCTCCAGCTGAAAGCATTCTCTGCTATGGAAAGCATCCGAGTGTCATTTTGGATATGGGTATTATAATCGTAGAAGATAGTAATGAAAAAATGTTTTACAACAATTGTGTTTGAATCGACATATCTTCACACCCATGACCTATAAACAGGATCGACATCACCAGCGCTTGCGTAAGAAGCCACCACTGAGCTAAGGAGGAGTACCTCTATCTTGAAAATTGAAATCTTGACTGTTGTTGATCTCTGCGAGAGATTTTGTAACAAAGATTATAACACAGAATATTGTCAACGAGGCTACCGGTATCTGAAAGCTTCCTATGTTTCTATGCATGTGGGAAGCTTTCTCCATTAATGAATGGTCGACGAGAGTCATTGAATTCAAAACTATTTAAATTTTTGAACTTGGTCTTATAAATTGCAACCTAAGGTATTAAATGTAAGCTACAATGATCTTGGCTTGGTTTTTATGCACTGAATACATTTGGTTGTACCAAGAATTGTGGAAAGTTTTAGAGTGATCGTTAGTTATATTGCCAAATTTGAGTGCATTTTGGCCATTGTGCAAAATTATCTTTCTGCATTTTGTTCAACATGGTATCTTTGGTTATTGTTGCAACCATTTTAGCCATATAATTCGAGAGACTTATCTGATTTGTTCAATGAAAATGACCAGAATTAATGCAATATTGGAGTTCTTGAAAACTCTGATACTATCTAGTTCTAATGACACATTCCAAATCAGGAAAGGCTCTCTCTTAGAAATTCAAACTTGTCAACAATATGCACAAGAACATATTGCTTTTTTGCAACTTGAATCTCAACTAGAGCAGGAAGAATTACAATAATGGAGTCATCATTCTGAACCTGTTTGTGTTCAAAAGATTGAAATAGACTCCCATAAACAACAAGAAAATAATGTTATAGTTGATTCAGATCTAGTGCCCAATAAAGTAGCAGAGTCACATGCAGATGTAGAAATTCAGTTTGCACTTCCCAAGCCCATCATCAGACCTTGGGAAGAGATTGTCAACAACAAGCACAAAACAGGTCTTGTATATGATAAGGAGGTTTCCTTTCATATTCTAGATTACTCAAAGCCCATTCAATTTCAGAGTGTTGGATTCCTTCATGACAATTCACCTTTAGTTGTTCCAGATTATGCTCCTCTTCCAAAGAAACAACAACATATTGTGAAATGCCAACAATCTGACCTAGTTGGCCATGTGAAAGATCACTATTTTGATCTTCACTCATGTAAGCACTATCATAAAACCAGTCATTCTTCAAATAGATTCTTCATAAACAAACCTCTTGCAAGAACAAAGATTCATCTTGGATGGATCGCTTCTTGGAAATGGGCTTCAACAGCCAAGAAGATATTTCGCTCATACAATAGGATTTGTTCTCGAATATTGAAAAATCTTGCAGTTGAGATCACTTCGTCTTCTCACCTTGTATCTGACAGGGGTGGAAGTGATGGTCATCTACAAGCTTAAAAGCCACATCAAGTGAGCCTAAGCCACAACCTATCATACAAGATTCAGAGTTGTATCCTGAGATAAATATGCCCCTAAGCATGTCTTCAAAGAATTGGGGACACTTCCTCTAGCAGAAGACTTTGGCTTCTTGCCAATTTTGGAAGAGTTCCAGAAATTGCATTAAGCATTCCAAAGTTCTTGGTCATCGTTAAACCATCATAGGTTGAGACCTCCCATTTTAGGTTGAGGTTCTCTTTTTTATGCAGGGTCAGACCTCCCTTTCATGGTTGAAGGTTTCCCTCTTCAAAACATCAGGAGAACTTCCTCTAGCAGAAGACCTGAGCTTCATGCCAGACTTGGAAGAGTTCTGGGAACTGCATTAAGCATTCCAGTGTTGGTGGTCATCCTTAAACCACTTCCCTTATACCAACATTTCAGAGAGCACATTTAGCATACTGCTGCCATGCATTTTTGCACATTTTGTATTACAACTCTCTTCTTGGACTCATACATAACCCTTCAGATTAAGGGGGGGAATGTTGGACGCCTAATACTCTAAGGAAGTCCAAGAGACCTTGGAATAAAAAACCAAAGGTCATGTGAATGTACTATAAATGTATATCATTTGTTAATAATAAAAATACTCTCATGCTTATCTTTAATATTTTGTTGCTGCCATGTATGTGTCTAACAATGATTGCTTGGACCCCTTCCTCTAGCTCAATGGTATGCTCAAATCCCTTGTCTGGCAGATAGTCTAGAGGGATGTCTCCAAAAAATTCTCGATGCTTATGAAAAAGGGATAGAATGTCCATGTGGCATTTCCATGCTTGATATTTTGTCCTCATCTCCGTGATCCTACACTCTACTACCCAAGCTATATCCTCCCACTATATATATGCCTCCATCCTATTGGTTGTCACTCTCTTAGGTGGGTAGGAGTGCATGCCCCTTAGTGACTGTGTTTTACCCATTTGGCCCCACAAACTCCATCTCCATCGCCAGATAATTTGTAGTATAGTGCCCAATAAAATATAGCCACTGAACACCCAACACCACATTGGCGTCTACCATGTTCACCACAAATAAGTCATCAGTGATTGTGTAGTTCCCCATCATCAACTTGATTTTGGGGATCATCCTAGTATACTCCATGGTATGGTTCCTTGGCATCATAAATGAAAATCCCTCAAAAGGTTATGTGTCTAACCCCCTCCAATCTACCAACTGATCATATATAAATTTATGGATGGACAAAAAATTAACCAAAAAAATCAACCTTTGTCCCTAAATAGTGCCTCTGATCCACAATGTATGATACCTAGGAATCCCCGTAAGTTAAACAATGATGCCTCCCATGGCACCCTCATGAGGTGGCTCCTCCCTTGTGTCCTGGTGCTCATCCTCCCCTCCTACCAACTCTTACTAACCCTCCTCCTCGAGCTTGCAATTGGATAACACCTCGATGTAGTTGGAATTTCCCTTAGAATACTCGTGCATAGGTTCCCAAGGCTTATTACTTATAAATCATAGTTTCCTCCTCTGAAGGTCCCTCTTGGTCTCATCATCCAACTATCCCCATTATGTCCACTCCCTTTGAGGATGTCTAGTATCCTTACCCTTCTAAGGAAAGGTAGGCCTAATAGGTGATATGGCTTTAGGGATTGCATCCTGCATGCCCATAGTGCTAATGACCGCATCCTACCATATGGTGGGCTTGTAGGCCCTCACCCATCCACACAATGGCTATGTTAGTCCCTCAATGAACAACATGATCAATCTCACTTTCGAGATATCTAAAACCATCATGGAAAACCTCTGAAACTATGAAATGTATGCCTTTGGGCTTCCTGTCCATCCCAGTTATGCCAACAATCTGAAATTTAGCTATAGGTTCTTCTTTTCAAACCTCTCTATGAGCCTCTACATGAAATTTGTGTAAAAAGTAATACAAACATGCCTTAGGGTGATTAACCCATGGTACCACCACTTTTGTGTGTCTCCATCCAAATGTAAAGTGGCATACTTAATAGAATCCACTTCTCTCATGGGGTTTAGTTGGAGGTAAGTATTCAACTTCTACACCAATGCTCTAATAGAACTGTTGACAGATCCATCAAAGCTAGGAAGTGTTATCTTTCCCACTATCCTCTACAAGTCTATTTTATGTTTTCCTCCTTTATATGGTGTCATGACCTCATTTCTATCTGTTAGGGTCCTATAAATTTTATAGGATTAGTTATTGTTTTACCTGATTATTTGGGGTTTGAGAGACGTAAATAATGATTTAGTTTTAAAATTATTTCCATAGAATATATATATATATATATATTATACTATATATATATATATATTTAATATATATATATATATATATATATATATATATATATATATATTATATATATATATATAATATATAAGAAAAGAAAAAATATTGAAGGGGATATAAAATTATACCAAAAAGAAAAATGACAAATAAAAGGCTAAAGAAAAGAAAAAGAAAGAGATTATGTTAATTCCCCCCCCACCCTCCCTAGGTGAGCAAATTTAAGTGCCAAAAACAATAAAAAAGAAGCAACATTTAAGTAGTCTTTGAAAGTTTTTCTGAAATAATAAGTGTGGAGCTTGTTTTTAAATTCCACTTTGTAATAAGACCAATAGAATTAGGCTAGTTACATTGTTTAATTGTAATTGGCCTGGAAAGAAACATTAGATTAAATTAGTAGTTCATCACACTCTTTAATTATGATTTACTGGCTTAGAATATAGATATAAATATCATTTAATTGGTTCTATGTTAGTCATAAAGAGATTTTTTTTTTTTAAGAGTTGTAAACATAGGAGTGATAAATGACCCTTAAAGCTTGAATTGGTAATTTTCCTAAGTCCATAGGTCACCAACAAGTGAATTAATTTGTTTTTCAAAAGGGGAAGTAAAGTCATCATGAAAGGGTTGTTTATGACATTTGGATCCTAAATATCTTGGCTAGTCATTATGAGTGATGCCATCTCAAGGTACAAGTGTTGAAAAGACACCAAATCACATGTACTATCCCCTCATCAAAGATTTCCCTCCCCTTTCACTTCACTCATCCCATCCAGTCATTCCATCTCCCCTCATCAATGTACATAAATCACTCTTCTAAATACTTTTCCCCATCATTTCCTTTCCCTATTTCACTCCATATACTTCATTTCCCAAGGAGAAAGCAAGCAGTGCCATACAACAAAGAAAGGAGGGTAATTTTATAGTTTAGTTCTTTCATCATGCCTAACTGAGCAAAGGCTACGCAAAGTGACTGCACAAAAATCCCCCCTCATCTCAGCATCAGTTCGACAAGAATTTTTTTGGTTTCTTCAACACATCACCATCCACGGGTTTTCCTTTACAAAACCAATATCTCATTTTTTCCCAGATTGACTTCCAAGTATGAAAATAAATAAAATAATTTGAAATGATTGTGCAAAGATAGAGTATTTCAAATTTCTAATCTTCACTCCGATTTCTGATTTGACTCCACCCGTGCTTGTTCAAATCAACCTACATGCTTGTTAGGTGCTTGTTATGACCTCTTCTTCCCATGGATTTCTTGTTTAAACCTAGGAAAATTTAGTTTTCCTTACCTTGCATAAACCCTATTGGCATAATTAGTGTTGTCCAAAGATCTTCATCCATTGACCAAGAAATTTGTCCCACATTCCCTGCAACATCATGGCATCACTTTGTTAAAGACAACTCGCACCAAATCTGCCCCTGTTTTAAATTTTCTGCCTTCATCTTAGTTCATTTTGTCATGTTTACAATGCTCTAGTAGATTGAACATTATTTGCTCAAAATTGCTCACATTTTTTCATACTCAAGCATAAAACAATGGTAAAACCACCAAATAAGGATGTCTACATTAGAGGAAAAGACAAGGATCACAACAAAACCCATCAGAGTGGAACCTAGAAGCATAGAAATATTGACAAGTGACCCAACCATTTGGACAACATTTGAACAGGTAGGATGTACACAACTTTGCAAAAAGTGCCAGATTCAGGGTTTTCATTCTCAAGTTGCAGAACAGTTTGCACATAACCTCCAAGGAAACATGGTAAAGGTGGGAAATATAGATTTTGAAGTATCAGAAGAAAATATTTCTTTGGCCACTTATATCCCTTTGATATGAGACTGTTGGTTTAAAAACAATGGAGCTTGACCCTGCTTTGTACAAGACCTTTCTCAAACCTCAGCATAGGAATAAGTATGGAAGGCATTTCTGACACTATATCTTGAACAGATATGACAAGATCTTAAAAGGAATCCAAATTTAATTTACATGTGAAGGCTGATTTAGCAGAACTTATCAATATCATATCAAGATGTTCATGCATTTCACCAGGTGAAAGAGTCTTAACATGCCTTTATATTTGTTTAAAATTTTAGGTAAGATGGCAGAAAAAGTGCAAACAATATGAGGGAAACATGATGCTATTCTATTTCATTTTTGCCTCATAACACTGTTGGTTTTGAAGGAGTTAGAAAAGAGAGGCAACACTTGGGAGGATTTGTTTGCTGCATCAAATTTTATAAACTAGTCTGACATGTCAAACAACCAAGACCAAAATACCACACCTGAGGCATCCCAAGACACACTAGAGAAATATGATTCAATTGAAGAGCCTACAGGGAAAAGGATAACTACAAGATCTCAGGCAACGAAGAGAAAGGAAATTGAACTACAAAAGGCAAAGAAAGTTGTTGCTTTTGAGAAAATCAAGATTCCACGAAGATCCAAAAGAAGAGGTACCAGCCAGCAGGTGGCAGAAGAAGATATTCCTAAGCAGGACATCAGTTCTTTTGAAATAAATTTGAGACAAAAATTTGAAGACTAATAAATTGGAGGTGAAGGTCAAGAAATTCATGTTGAAGAAGGATAGTGTAGCAATCAAGATGAGAAAGACCTTATGATAGCTAAGTTACAAGAAAGAATAGGCAAAGCTCATTACACCATTTTTTTTGTTGCAAAAGAAAAACAGAGAATTACAACATCAAGTTAGTGAGGCACAAAGACAAAGAAAGCATGAAATAGTCCCCAAATCACCGTCATTTGCAACTCAGGACAAAGGGAAAAAAGTGATTGATCTTGGAGGAGTTGATGTCCCTGAAACAAAGCCTAGAGGACCAAGAACCAGGGAAATGACCAGAAAGGAACAAAGAACTCAATACATGCTTCCACCTCAAGCACAACCTGCCATTGAAAATAAGATATGGGCAGACCTTGAAGAGAATAAAGAGTATTGGCTGGAAAAATTGAATGACCATTTAGAAAGGCTACTGCACAAGGCCAACAAAGACATTAACCTCCAGGAAAACCTAACAAGGCATTATTATGCTAAAAATTTGAGTCATAGAGCAAGGATAAGAGTGATAAAGAAGAATTTGTAGAAGACCAGAAATCAACTGAGAAATATCAAGCAAGAAAACACCAGAGGGAGGAGGAACAACCTTGACATTTTAGTTGAAGTAGCCACTAGTTAGTTTTGTAGCCACATCTACAATTTTGTCTTTTGTGATTTTTTTTCATAAATAATGATAAGTTTTAGTAGAATTAATTTTGAACTAATGTTATAAGGAGGTCAGAGAAGAAAAAATACCAGCTGCCAGCCATATCTGACACTAAAGGGAGATTAGGGACATTTTGACCATGACTGTCTTTTGACTGCGCAAAGTCTAAAGGAGTGTTTTGACAAAGAGTATCAGTTTGACAAAGAGTATCAAGGATACATCAACATGTCTCATACTCCTATGCATCCATTCATCTACAGAAATGATAATTATGCTCATTAAAAAGCAGCATTTGGCACCTAAATGCACTTTGAATGCGCAAAATATCAAAGTTTTTATTTTTCTAGTCATCTTTTGGAAAAATATTTTATGATCAACCAGAGATGAATATTGGGAAATTGGAGGATGTTTTTGTTCCTACGATTCTAAATTACAATGACCCACTTTATATTTTACACAGGTATTACAGAGTGAGAGATCCATACATATCTTCACAACCTATTGTTATGACTATGGAATGTCCTATTTTACTCATCTTTTTGCACAACATATTATGAAGAACTGGAGCAAGCTATTTGGAAACACAGGGTAGTTTATCTCAAAAACATCGTCATATATAATAACCTCCACTTTTTACACAGGTCATACAGTTTGAAAGTTATGAGGGTAACTTGGAGACCCATTTTTATAGTTTTAACATAAAAACTTGATCTGGATTTAAACATGAATGCAACAAATTTCATAGATAAACCATAAACACAGATATGAAGTGGAAATAATACTTCATTTCATTAATGTAAAATACTGAAATATGCTTACAAATAGAAATGAAAATAAACCAGCTAGGGTGATGGTAGCTTATCTTTGAGAAGAGATGTGGCAGTTACATGCCTCTGAACCGTGTTATAATAAGGCTTGAAGGCCTATTTATTGTTGAGAAACAATGGAAACCCTTAACATCGAAAAACCTAACCCTAGAAGATAAAACGCCAAACGGTGGGCCTCGTTTCTGTAAATTGGTACACCAACTTCCCGGGGTCATAACTTTGGCATACGATCTTCGTTTCATGCATACAATAGCTTGTTAGAAAGATCTATCCAAGCACTACAACTTTGGGAAGAGTAATATTGGTCCATGGTCCCATGTTACTCCCAGATTTCCCAAAAAACATCATTTAAGTCCTCACAACGGCTCTAGAAGTTCAGGACCCGAAAAACTACTAAAAATAGTAAATTGTGCTACAATTACGGAAACTGAAAAACTGAAAGAGACAGTTGTGGGGGTCCAAGTGGGATAGGTGGGAGGCCACCAACATCCACCTGGATCATTCCTTCCCCCTTAGGAAGCAATGGTCCCCATTGCGTTGAGTTACTCCATTTGCTGAACTTGGTCCTTGGTGAGTTGTTCTACAATCTATGACGTGTCCAGTAATGGTGGGAAGCATGGTTCCATGTTGAACACTTGGTGCAAGTGAAGGAATGGAAGAATGTTGTGCTCCAAAGCATTGTTTCCCATACCCTTGGTAATGCTATAAGGACCCTTTCGGAGTGGTCTGAGCTTATGATGGGCTCTTGTAAGGCGTTCTTTCTACATATGTAACTAAACTTTGTTGCCCACCTGAAACTTGTGTGGTACCCCTGTGGGTGAGGAGAACTTGTTCTTATGTTTTGCCATGACCGTATCCCTTTGTTGCTATGCTGCGTGGAGGAACCCTTCGCGGGGGTCATGGATATGGTGATGATATTCCCCTTACTTTGGGAGTGAACCAAACAAAAAATCAATTTCCTAGTCTGGGAGATGAGCTTGCTGCCTTTCTTGGCAATAATCAAAGAGGTGAAGGTAGTTAGGGCTACCTCCGGTATCCTGTATAATGAATTATCCAAAGTGATAATAACAACACGAGGCCTTGACTCATACATAGCATGTCGCCTCCACAAGTATGGTTTTCCTAATAATACATCACAAACATCCAGAGGTGAAACATCACACGATACCTCTTTTGTGAAGGCGACACTACTGTTGAACTCCAAGATCTCGTCCTTAGTGAAGCCACCCGATACTATACGATTGTGGGTGTGGTGTAGTCGGTAGGACCAACTGCTTCACGAGCTTTGCTGAAATGAGGTTCTTTTGGCTCCCATTGTCAACAATGAATTGCAGTAGTGAACCCTTCACCCACATTTGTAAGTGGAAAATACGCTCCCCCTCTTTTGGATCTTCGAGCTTATTCTTCTAGATCTTGGTAGTGGCAACACTAGCGTTGGGCTCCGCATCAATGATCTTCTTCCTTTTTCCATTCCCCTTGTCATGTTCTGACTCAGGGTCAGAACATGCATCTGATTCTGAAGCCTTCAACTCGGCCACCAACGACTGCTTGGTCCGACACTCACTTGTGTTGTGAGTTGGGCTGTTATGGAACTCACACCACTTTCTTGTGTCCTTATTTGACTTCATGGTGTTGTTATTTTCTTGTGGCTTCGACAGGTTGTCTAGGGTCACCCTGCCTTGGCTTTGTCCTTTAGTCTTCGGATTTGTAGATCCAAAGTCTCGCTTCTTCTGTTTAAGGTTCTGCTCAATTTTGTCAGCATATTGGTACGTCGTGCCGAGCGAGGAGATTTTCAGGAACTCCATCTCATCTTGGATGTACCTTTGTAGGCAGTCGTGGTACTTTAGTACGAAATACAGCTCAAAGTCCTTGATACCCAACTGTGTGCGAAGGGTATGAAAAATGTTGGTGAACTCCGGCACATCTTGGTTCCTTCCCTGCCAAAGCATGGTCCACTTTATGTATTTTTCCTCACAGCTTTTGACAGGGTAATACTTCTCCTTAATGGCATCCTGGAATGAATTCCAAGTGGGTGCGGGTGAAAATAGTGTGCCTGTGTTTTCATCCTTCTTCTTGTAGTAGGTTTCCCACCAATCCTTGATGTAGGGGGGCTGCTTTGAGAAGAGCAGAAATAATCTTTTCTCTACTGGAAAAGTCATGAACAAAAAAATAACCCTCTAGCAGATTTAACCATTTATCGATGGCATCTGCGTTTATCTGACCCTCGAATATGGGGATTTCAAAATTAACTTGTACCTTAAACGGTGTGGTGTTTCTAGAGTAGCTGTTGGAAGTCGATGTGTCGCCTCTGGGTAGCTGCTGAAGGATTTGGGCAAAGTTGTCCATCATCGCGTTCCTTTGTTGCTCGAGGGCTTCTTCAAGCAAGATTTTGATAGGATCTCCTACTCCCTCATATTTCTTCTCATCTGCCATGGGAGGCTGTTGGGATTTGCGGGGATAGTCTTGCAAAGGTTCGACCGGTTCAAGCCTTAACTCCTTATATCCCGACCTCGTTGGGGATATGCAAAGAAAAATAGAGAAAGAGAAAACCACTCTGATACCACTGATCTAGATTTAAATAGGAATGAAACAAATTATAGAGAGAACCATAAACACAGATATGAAATAGAAATAATACTTCATTTCATTAATGTAAAATATTGAAATACGCTTACAAATAGAAATCAAAATAAACCAGCTAGGGCGATGGTAGCTTATCTCTGAGAAGAGATGTGGCGGCTACATACCTATAAACCATGTTACAATGAGGTTCGAAGGCCTATTTATTGTTGAGAAACAATGGAAAACCCTTAACATCCAAAAACCTAACCCTAGAAGATGAAACACCAAACTGTGGGCCCTGTTTGGGTAAATTGGTACATCAACTTCCCAGGGTCGTAACTTTGGGATATGATCTTCGTTTAACTTGTAAAATAGCTCGTTAGAAAGATATATCCTAGCACTACAACTTTGGGAAGAGAAACATTGGTCCATGGACCAATGTTGCTCCCAGATTTCCCAAAAAATGTCATTTAGGGCCTCAAAATGGCTCCGGAAGTTTAGGACCTGAAAAACTGCTAAAAATAGTAAATTGTGCTACAATTATGAAAACTAAAAAATTGAAAGAGACAGTTGTGGGGGTCCAAGTGGGATAGGTGGGTGGCCATCGACATCCACCTGGATCTTTCCTCCCCCCTTGGGAAGCAATGGTCCCCATTGCGTTGAGTTCCTCCATCTGTTGAACTTGGTCCTTAGTGAGTTGTTCTACAATCTCTAACATGTCCAGTAATGGTGGGAAACATGGTTCCATATTGAACACTCGGTACAAGCGAAGGAATGGAGGAATGTTGTGCTCCAAAGCATTTTTTCCCATAGCCTTGGTAATGCTGTAAGGACCCTATCGGAGTGGTCTGAGCTTCTGATGGGCTCTTGTAAGGCATTCTTTCTGCAGATGTAACCAAACTTTGTCTCCCACCTGAAACTTGTATGGTACCCCTGTGGGTGAGGAGAAGTTATTCCTATGTTCTATCATGACCGTATCCCTTTGTGTTGCTACTATGTGGAGTAACCCTTCACGGGGGTCATGGATGTGGTGACGATCTTCCCTTTACTTTGGGAGTGAACTAGACAAAAAATTAATTTCCTAGTCTCAGAGATGAGCCTGCTGCCTTTGTTGGCAGTGATGAAAGAGGTGGAGGTAGTTGGGGCTACCTCCGGTATCCTGTATAATGAATTACCCAAAGTGATAATAACAACATGAGGCCTTGACTCATACACAACATGTCGCCTCCACAAGTATGGTTGGCCTAATAATACATCACAAACATCCAAAGGTGAAACATCACACAATACCTCATCTGTGAAGGGTTTGATGCTGTAGGGAAGGCGGCACTGTTGGAAAACTCGGAGATATCATCATTGGTGAAGCCACCCAATACTATACAACTGCAGGTGTGGTGTAGTCGGTAGGCCCAACCACTTCACAACCTTTTCTAAAATGAGGTTCTTTTGGCTCCCACTATCAACAATGAATTGCAATGGCGAACCCTTCACCCACATCTATGAGTAGAAAAGATGCTCCCCATATTCTAGATCTTGGTGGTGGCAACAGTGGTGCTGGGCTCCATATCAATGATCTGCTTCCCTTTTCCATTCCCCTTGTCGGGTTCTGACTCAGGGTCGGAACATGCATCTGATTTTGAAGCCTTCAACTCGGCCACCAGCAACTGCTTGGCCCGACACTCACTTGTATTGTGAGTGGGGCTCTTATGGAACTCACACCACTTTCCTGTGTCCTTCTTCGACTTTGTGGTGTTGTTCTTTTCTTGTGGCTTCGACAGGTTGCCTTGGGTCACCCCACCTTAGCTTTGTCTTTTGGTCTTCGGATTTGCAGATCCAAAGTCTCGCTTCTTCTATTTAAGCTTTTGCTCGATTTTAACAGTGTATCGGTACGTCGTGCCAAGCGAGGAGATGTTCAGGAACTCCATCTCATCCTGGATGTACCTGTATAGGTAGCCGAGGTAATTTAGTACCAAATGTAGCTCAGAGTCCCTGATACGCAATTGTGTGCGAAGGGTATGAAAAATGTTGGTGAACTTCGACACATCTTGGTCCCTTCCCTACCATAGCATGGTCCACTTTATGTATTTGTCCTCATAGCTTTTGACAGGGTAATACTGCTCCTTAATGGCATCTCAAATGAATTCCAAGTGGGTGCGGCTGAAAATAGTGTGCTTGTGTTTTGATCCTTCTACTCACAGTAGGACCAGTCCTTGACATGGGGGGCTGCTTTGAGAAGAGCGAAAATAATATTTTCTCGACTGGAAAAATCATGAACAGAAAAATAACCCTCTAGCAGATTTAACCATTTATCAATGACATCTATGTCTATATGACCCTCGAACATGGGGATTTCAAAATTAACTTGTACCTTAAATGGTGTGGCGTTTCCAGAGTAGCTGTTGGAAGTCAATGCATCGCCCCTGGGTAGCCGCTGAAGGATCTGGGCAAAGTTGTCCATAAGCGTGTTCCTTTGTCGCTTGAGGGCTTCTTCGAGAAATATTTTTATAGGATCTCCTACCCCCCATCTTTCTTCTCATCCGCCATGGGAAGTCGTTGGGATTTGCGGGGCTGGTCTTGCAAAGGTTCAACCAGTTCAGGCACTAACTCCTTATATCTCGATCTCGTTGGGGACATGCAAAGAAAAACAGAGAAAGAGAAGACTGCCCTAATACCATTGATCCAGATTCAAACAGGAATGCAACAAATTCCAGAGATAACCATAAACACAAATATGCATTGGAAATAATACTTCATTTCATTAATGTAAAATACTGAAATATGCTTACAAACAGAAATGGAAATAAACCAGCTAGGGTGATGGTAGCTTATCTCTGAAAACAGATGTGGTGGCTACATGCCTCTGAACCATGTTATAATGAGGCTCGAAGGCCTGTTTATTGTTCAGAAACAATGGAAAACCCTTAACATCCAAAAATCTAACCCTAGAAGATGAAACACCAAAATATGGGCACCGTTTAGGTAAATTTGCACGTAACCTTCTCGAGGTCATAACTTTGGCATACAATCTCTGTTTGACGCGTACAATAGCTCGCTAGAAAGATATATCCGAGAAATACAAGTTTTGGAAGAGAAACATTGGTCTATGGTGCCATGTTTCTCCTAGATTTCCCAAAAAACGCCATTGAGGCCTTAAAACGGCTCCAAAAGTTTAGGACCCGAAAAACAGCTAAAAATAGTAAATTGGGCGACAATTACAGAAACTGAAAAACTGAAAGAGATAGTTGTGGGGGTCCAAGTGGGATATGTGGGTGGCCACTAACATCTACCTGGATCATTACTGCCCCCTTAGGAATAAATGTTCCCCATTGCGTTGAGTTCCTCCATCTGTTGAACTTGGTCCTTGGTGAGTTGTTCTGCAATCTCTGACATGTCCAGTAAAGGTGGGAAGCATGGTTCCATATTGAACACTCGGTGCAAGCAAAGGAATGGAGGAATGTTGTTCTCCAAAGTATTATTTCCCATAGCCTTGGTAATGTTGTAAGGACCATGTCGAAGTGGTCTAAGCTTTTGATGGGCTCTTGTAAGGCGTTCTTTCTACAGATGTAACCAAACTTTGTCACCCACTTGAAACTTTTGTGGTACCCCTATGGGTGAGGAGAAGTTGTTCCAGTGTTCTGTCATGACTGTATCCCTTTGCTGCTGTTGCTGCGTGGAGGAACCCTTTGCGGGGTTCATGGATGTGGTGACAATCTTCCCCTTACTTTGGGAGCGAACTAGACAAAAAATGAATTTCCTAGTTTTGGAGATGAACCTACTGCCTTTCTTGGTAGTGATCAAAGAGGTGGAGGTAGTTGGGGCTACCTCTGGTATCTTGTATAATGAATTACCCAAAGTGATAATTACAGCACGAGGCCTTGACTCATACATAGCATGTTGCCTCCACAAGTATGGCTGGCCTAATAATACATCACAAACATCCAGAGGTGAAACATCACACAATACCTTGTTTGTGAAGGGTTTGATGCTATAGGGAAGGCAGCATTGCTGGCAAACTAGGGGATCTCCTCCTTGGTGAAGTCACCCGATACTGTATGGCTACAGGTGTAGTGTAGTCAGTATGCCCAAGAGCTTCACAACCTTTGTTGAAATGAGGTTCTTTTGGCTCTCACTATCAACAATGAATTGCAGCGGTGAACCCTTCACCCACATTTGTGAGTGGAAAAGATGCTCCCCCTCTTCTGTATCTTCGGGCTCATTCTTCTGGATCTTCGCAGTGGCAAGAATGGTAATGGGCTCCGCATTAATGATCTGCTTCCCTTTTCCATTCCCCTTGTCGGGTTCTGATTCAGGGTTGGAACATGCATCTGATTCTGAAGCCTTCAACTGGGCCACTAGTGACTGCTTGGTCCGACACTCACTTGTGTTGTGAGTGGGGCTCTTATGGAACTCACACCATTTTCCTGTGTCCTTCTTTGACTTCGTGGTATTGTTCTTTTCTTGTGGCTTCAACAAGTTGTCTTGGGTTACCCCGCCTTGGCTTTGTCCTTTGGTCTTCGGATTTGCAGATCCAAAGTATCGCTTCTTCTGTTTAAGCTTCTTCTTGATTTTAACAACATATCAATACACCGTAATGAGGGAGGAGATGTTCAGGAACTCCATCTCATCCCGGATGTACCTGTGTAGGTAGCTACGGTACTTAATACCAAATAAAACTTAGAGTCCTTGATACCCAACTGTGTGTGAAGGGTATGAAAAATGTTGGTGAACTCTGGCACATCTTGGTCCCTTCCCTGCCATAGCATGTCCACTTTATGTATTTGTCCTCATAGATTTTAACAGGGTAATAATACTCAAGCATCTCGAAATGAATTGTAAGTGGGTGCGGCTGAAAATAGTGTGCATGTGTTTTCATCCTTCTGCTCGCAGTAGGTTTCCCACCAGTCCTTGATGTGGGGGGCTACTTTGAGAAGAGCGAAAATAATATTTTTGATCCAGGTGGATGTTGGTGGCCACCCACCTATCCCATTTGGACCCCCACAACTGTCTCTTTCAGTTTTTCAGTTTCCGTAATTGTAGCACAATTTACTATTTTTAGCAGTTTTTTCGGGTCCAAACTTTCGGAGCCGTTTTGAGGCCCTAAACGACGTTTTTTGGGGAAATATGGGGGCAACATGAGTCCATGGACTGATGTTGCCCTTCCCAAAGTGGTAGTTCTCGGATAGATATTTCTAACGAGCTATCATACGCGTCAAACGAAGATCGTATGCCAAAGTTACG
>APFE031443590.1:0-11707 GCA_000404065.3 Pinus taeda
AATAGAGAATTAATTTTTCACGAAAATTTTCCCACCTAGCAAATGGACTGCGCAGCCTTTCCAAGGTTTCGAACTGTTGCCTACACAGTGTTTTCGAAATCCTTCTTCTGTTTGCAACCGAGCTCTTCCTACTTTACCAGTGCTCTGATACCATATGAAAATTCGGTGATCCTGAATCCTACTGGAGCAACTAATATTATTTCTCCTATTTTTTAAATTACTTAAACAAATTATTTGTAGTTTTCTACGGCAAATATCAAAATACATACACTACAGCCTTCACAATTAAAATTCTACAGAAAGTAAATACAAGGAAAATACTAGCACATATATAATCACAATGAAACTATTATTTTTGGACAATTGTCCCCAGAAAAACCCAATGCATGAAAACTGTTGTAGCAGATGAGGGTTTCTTTTATTAATCTTCAGCAATAATTTTTGTACAAGATACAAATAGACAAAATAGAGGAAGAATCACTGAGAGAAATTTATTGATGATTTTCTCACACTCCACAGCGTTTTTCTGACCCTGAAGAGGACCTCCTGCCTTTTCGATAGCCTTTATGCATCACCCTCTATGCAGTGACTACATAGGTCCTGCGTCACTCCTCTGTGTTGATGGTCTGCGTCCCTCTCTGTGTTTCCCCTTCCAGATTTGTCTTGCACTCTCAAATTATGTTGATGCCCTCTCTCTCCCACCTACAACTCACTCCCTGACTCGATTTTCTCTTGTCGAACTTCAGCCACTGAGAAAATCGATCTGCTTGAGCAACTGAGTTTCTGCCTTGGTGTGTTCTCCATCAACCCATCAACTTCTTCTTATAATCTTCTGTTGGAGTACCAACGGCCAAGATTAAATCATAATCGATGGCTAAGATTAACTAAAAATCAATCCATGTCTTCTTCTAGAAGTTTCTCTCCATGACTTAATTAATACCTTTTAATTACCCAGATTTCCTAAGTTTAGACTTAGGAACCATTAAAAAAAGTTAATTATTTTAATTAAGTCGTCTCTAGGTGGAATTTCCATAAATGATTTCTGGGTTTTGGATAATACATGTATTCTAGCCTCTCCACAAAATTTTGTGGCTAGAACACATACGATGCTACAAAAATCAACATAAAATTAAATGAATGCACATGATCCCAAGAATGGTTAAGTGTATCTTTCGACAGATGACCCAATTTCCTTCAAAAAGAAATGCTAGATGGGCGAGAGATCTAGCAAAAGCAGTATGTGGAGAAATATGGCATAGTGTTATGCACTAATGATCATGAGGTTGTTGGTTGGTTGGCTGTCAAATGAGGAGAAAAAAAATTCTTCGAGGAGTTACCCACTTTTGGTGGGTAACAATAAGAAACTTCCAAGACTCTCAAGTGCTTTCCATTGGACTTCTTCTAACCCAAAGGAAAGGTGGATTCACAAGTTACACAGTATCTAGTCCTTTCTTACCTTATCAATTGCAAGTCTTTGTTTGATTATTCATTTAATAAGGCTTGCCAACCAAGGTTGCAATAACCATCCCTCTTGCTTTTGGCCCTAGAACCATGCTCCGAGCAAGAAGGTGAAATACAGGAGCGCATTTTGTACCTTTGGGCATGCTCACTACCAATTTGGGAGCGTGGCGCTACCAAGGTGCTCCTTGGACACTCCATAAGCACTCCATAGACTCTCCCTGGATGCTCCCTAAGCGCTCCATAGACGCTCCCTAAGCGCTCCCTAGATGCTCCCTAATGGTAATGTTAAATTCTTAAAGTAAGTAAACCCTTTTACTTAAATTTTTAACATTACCATTAATTGTTTTAGGATGTTTGAGAGTGGTTACAACCTCATTGGACTTCATATGGAGAATATATAATTTCATATCCCATTGATATTTTAGCAAACTTAATAGTTTTGAGGATTTCAAGATTGATGGGATTGCAGCATTTCATTAGATTCTATCACATATGAGGGTATGTGATTGGCATTTAATCAATAGCAACAAGCCCTATATGTACCCCAATGTTGGTGGTGTTGATTGTTGAACTCCTTTGTCATGGCCTTATCAAAAATGTACCCTTCACTCAAACCAAAATCATTGATCAAGCATGGTAAGATTTTTCTAACATATTTTAAGGCTTGGATTAGGTAATTTCATCAAAATTGGGTGGTGTCAACTAATGTCCTTAAAGGATTGAGGTAGAGGAAAAGGTTAGCCAAGAGGAAAAGAATGACGGATGATACTAATGATCGGGATCGCAATATAAGCGATGGTGGAACATTGTTTGTCAAGGAGTGGTGCAACATGCATGGAAGTGTTACCCCACAACTACAACAATTGGCAATGTGTGTGCGTTCACAATTGGTGAACACTTCTCTTGTAGAGAGGTGTTTAGCAACTAGCTTAATTTATTATTTTGGACCTTTTGGTCTTCATATTTTTGTGTGTAGATGGACTATTTTGTAAACATAACTATTTGGTCATGTTATTGTTGACAGTTGCTAGATAACCTATTTCATTCCATAAGTTAATGGTTTTCTTTCCATTATATGCCTTCAAAATTTTTATGTATGTTTGTAATTGACAGAATCTAGATTCTAGATAGTTGATGCTCAAATGATTGTGTTAAAATCCGAAAACATGAATCCTATTGCAACAACTGGAAATTATTCTCCTAATTGTTAATTAAATTTAACAATGTATTCACTGTTTCCTACAACAAATACTGAATCACTCACATTGGAACCTACACAAATAAAACTACGAAAGAATAAACGCCAGAAGAAATGCTAGCACACATACATAAAATAACACAATTATTTTTGGACCAATGTCCCCAGAAAAAAAAACCCAACTTGGGAAAACCGGTGCAATAGTGAGGGTTTTATTTTATTATGCAGCAGTGAAATCTGAGTACATCTATGGAAGCCCAATTGGAAATCCAAACAGCAAGAAAATCTTAGAAAAATACTGAAGGGAATTACCCTTCTCCCATAAGTAATCTCTAGCTCGGCTTTCCCTATCAAAACTTGGCATCCTAGAGCTCTGTGTTAGCCTCTTCACTGCTCTGCATGGCTAGCTGGACGGCTTGCTTCGAACTGGGCTCTAATGAAGTCATACTCGTTCTGCCTCTGAATGCTAAGAAAATCGTCTCTCTCCTCTGGGACTCCCGAATCTAGAAAATCTTTCCTCCGGATCATTGTCTCTGCCCCTCACTCACTGTTTCAACCTCACTGGCTCTCTCTCTGGCAACTGACTACTACTACTCAGGAAATTGATCTGCTCATGAAATCGAATTGTTCAATTGTATTCTCCAAGCCCCATCGACTTCTTATAATCCTCTGTTGAGACTTCAACGACCAAGATTAGATATTAATCGATGGCTAGGATTAACTTGAAGTCGATCCGTCTGAGTTTCTAGAACATTCACACCTTAACTTAATTAATTATGATTAATTAATCATATTCCCTAAGTTTAGACTTTGGAAATATTAAAAAACTGACTAATAATCTAATTAAGTTATTTCTAGGTGGAATTTCCATAAACGATTTTCGGGTTTTGGAGATCTCATGCATTCTAGACTCTCCACAAAATTTCAAGGCTAGAACACATCCGATGCTACAAAAGCTAACAATCCCTCTTAGCAAGGAATGTGTTCTAGCGTTGCTGCACCCTGTAGCAACACCCTGCCTCTTCATCATCCCCTGGCATGTTGCTGATGTCTAGTTGTTGCTGCCCACCAACTACTACGCAACTCTGATGTGTTGCATCTATGCTGCTGCTGACCCTGCAAAACTGCTACCAACACTACATCTGCACTGCAACTCCCTCTCCATCTACTGTTGCTACAATGGCAACATCTGCAACTGAAAAGCGTCCTAAATAATGAATCAACTATGATCAGTATGATACATCTATCACCCGAGTCTCTAACTGTTGCTAATATCTACGTTGTCACTGAGGCATCTGTGTTGATGTTGACTCTACACTACTACTAACTATGCACTGCGTTGTCCAATATCTGACTACAACTAGACTCTGCATCTGTCACTCTGGCATCTGACTGCATCTACTGCCATTGATCCATCCTTCTACAAATTACTATGGGCCCCATAGCAAGGTATTGATTCAAGAAGTGGACCTCCTCAAGAATCCTACCCAACTGTAGCACTCTGGGGCTACAGCACCAAATCTCCCCACCTCACTCCTCGAGGTATGTCAACAAACATGGCGAAGTCTTCCTCCAGCCTTGAGCACGACCTATCGATCTCTGTGGAAGCTGCCTACTGGTCCTGATTCTCCTCCTTGTCCTTCTTCTTGCGAGGACACTAGGTATTGTAGTGACCAAGCTCACCACATCTGCAACACTTGACCTTCGACAAGTCCTTCTTCTTCTTTCTCTACTCCCATTATCCCTGACTAGGACCCTTTGCTGCGAGGGCCACATTCTCCTCCTTCAACTGCTTCGATCCGCAACTACCACTGATGGAGCTCTCCAATAGAGCTCGTCTCAACTCCTCCTGCTGCAAATCGCCCCATATCATATCCCACCTTGGCAAGGTATCTCTACCCAAAATACTTTGGACGAATACATGCCTCTCCTCGAAGACGTTGTTTAGTGCCAATCGCACTAGCTCTGTGGGTTGAGGCACTACCCGAACAATTGACAACTAATCTCGAACCTCCTGAATCCTGGTAACGAAGGAGTCTATGCCTCTCCCCTTCCGCATTCGAATGAGCCTCAGCTTCTCTTCTAAGTACATCTTTCATTGCTCGGAAGTTCTCTGGTACAACGTGGAAAGCGTATCCCACATCTCTTTGATCATTCCCTTGGCCGCTATGTGTGATACAACATGATCCTAGACACCATCTAGGATCAATTTCTTTGCCCTCGCCATCTCCTTTCTGTACTCCTTCAGCTGATGTGCATCCGGGTGCACTGCTACCACTGCATCAATATATGGCTTCAGGCCATATTCATCTAGAAGGAAGGGCATCCTTGCCTTCCAGATGACATAGTTGGAAGCTCCATCCAACCTGTCCTGATCACGAAGTCCAGCAGTGGCCATCTCAACAAATGTCAAAAATCTCCTCTTCCCTTCTGCTCAGTTGTTTTAGGCTATTCGCACTCCCTTCTGGAGTCAAAAACTCTGCTCACATCGACTATTGATCTACAAGGGAAATCAAACTTCTTGAGACTCGAAGTTCGTTGAGGAATATTTTCCCGCAGTATGTGCTCTTCTTCCACCCAACACTAGCTCTACTCTAGCAAACTACTACAAAACTACTGTGTCTAGCTAGAGATTTGCTCTGTGAAAAATATTGATCTACTCCCTCTGGCTCTGGAATCCCTTTGTAATGACCCCTCCTTAAAAACACATTTTATATGCTCCTATTTAAAAAAATATATATAATAATAATAATATAATAAAATTGATATTTATAAAATAGAATATATAAATTCTAAAGTTATAAAATTAAGTGCTTCCTATAGTCACCTGTACGGGAGGATGACTCACGGCTGGAGGAAGTTGTCACCGTGGGAGTAAGCGGTGGAGTCGTAGGTGTACAGGGCGGCCACCGCTTAGCCCTGGCTATAAAACCACCGAGATGGGGCTGAGAACAGGGAGAAACCGAGAGTGGAGGGCAGGAGAACACTAGGAGCAGGAAATCAGGAGTACAAACCAGAGGAATAAGATTGACCATTGGAAGAGATTTACTCGGTTTGAGGTTCTGGGCACGGAGGCAGTGAGCTTCTAAGAGAAGCTTACTGGATTGGCTAGGAGGAATTGGTTTCCCGGTAATTGGATCAGAATAACCGCGGCGTCATCAACTACATCGGAGCAGGCAGCAGCTCAGGTAGGTGTTCAAAATCCCTTACGGTTACTGTATTTCTGTTCTGCTTATCACCTTATTTCAGTTTATGGTCTTTACACATGGTATCAAAGCGTTGTCGTTCAAACCCTTCGGGACCTCATAGGCCCTTATAGTTTTCAAACCTCTGTAATTTCCCTGCTTTTCTGTCAATCATTTGTCGTGTGTCTGCATTTATTCTGTTGCATAGGTTCGACAGAGAAAAATATAATACCGAGTACCGACCCGTCTGAACGCGGCATGAAATCCCCTTAGTTGATACTGAATCGTCATACGGTGTCAATAGGTAGCCGTTGCTCTTAAGTTCGTCGCAGCTGAATTGAGGTCCATTCAATTCAGATGCAATCGCTCTCCCGGCACAGAAACTCCTTTCCCTTACCACTCCTTAAAAAGAAAAGCGAGAAATCGTGCTCTCGAGGCCGCTAAGGGTCATGACCTACCAGTGGATTTATAAACCGGTGGATTTATAAGAAACATATTTTCCTGCATACGATTCAGCCATTATTCTGGTCAGATTTTGATCGGGGATTCTCGAAATTTTGAAGTTTCTCCCCGATGGGCTTCATTAAAACTCACTGAAATTTCGTTTCGTTAGAACACAGAAAAACAATTATGGGTTGGTGAACGGAAAAGGAGAACTCAGAACAATCACATGGGCAGGAGGACCAAGACTCCGATGACATACACAAAGACGTCCTAGCTGCTGGATGCGTTGCTTGTTACAAGGCCCGGGATACGTTCCTTGCCTGTGTGGAGAAGAGCAAAAGCGTATAATGATCACCATTTATCACAGTCATATCATAAATCTCCACGAAGATATACAGTGTACTCAATCATGTGAATCATTAGATTCCAAAAGCGGAGATAACAGGAACGGGGGATTCAGTGTTTGAGCGTATAAGCCGGTTCCTACTAGCGCTGAATATGACCAAGGGCGTGGTGAAGGGCAAGGGCAAAAACGTCAAATCCAAACCTAAAACTCAGCCTCCTGACGGGCACGGCACTCATGCTACTCAAAAACCGGGCACCGATAAGCCGTAGCCCACCAAATCAGCATTCACGACAATGGCACTGGCAGCAGTTGAAATACTGTATGCGGGTGTGACCAGAAGAGACGGGGAGGTGGATTCAGACGCGGATTTGGCCGAGGCCAAGGTGACAGAGGTCGCGGGGACCGTCGTGGCAGCCAGCGAGGAGCATGAAGAGACGGGGAGGTGGATCGAACACGCGAAAGAGTAATTTGGATACAAGCTTACCGCTATATAAGTTGGCTCACTGGTTTATATTTGGGATGTTATGGTGAATTGAATTTAAGCACGATAATGTTATGCACTTAATAATACCATTAATTAACCTTAATAAGGAGTGATTACCCTTCCAATAAAATTGGAACTATACAGAATTCATGGGGATTTGCTATAAACAGAGCTATTTTTGATAAGTCCTTTGTTATATTCAATAAAAAAAAAAAATTCACATCATGCCTAATTGTCAATAAGCATGCGCTCATGTTTTAAAAAGAATTCAGGGATAAGACACCATATTCAGCTTTTAAGAAGCATTGAAATGGTAATTTCCCAAACATAACATTGCATGCATACCTGTTTTGATGTAAAAGTGCCCACTGTTTGGGCTTCTGATACGTCAGAACCATATATTACTCCACCAAGGGAACACATGTGGAACTCCATCAAATTTTTGAGTCAATGTCCCTGTCTTACCTAAGACAATATACTCAACCTGTCCCAGCTCATCATTCAAATTTGAAGTCCTTGCTTGTGCATACATATTTGTCTCCTTGTCATACATATTGATATCCTTGTTGATGAGCTGAGTACTTTGAATGAATTTAATTATCTCAATTGAGACATATAGTGATATTGGGATCATAGTTTTAAAACTCCGACTCCGACTCGGCCGAGCAATGACTCCGACTCCGACTCCGAAACGGTAATGACTCGGCCGACTCGTTTTCAATGACTCGGTCGTTGTAAAAAATACATTAAATATTTAGTTTTTATAAAAAACATAATTTTGAAGATTTTAAACATAATTTTAAAGATTTTCATTCATGTTTCCAAACACACGGCATTATAATATAGATGGAAGACAATCTTCAATAACACTTCTTCAATTTACGTCTGCATTCTTCAAATGTTCCAAGTCCAAGGAGGTAGTCACAAGGAGCTTCCAAACACCAAATTTCAAACCATAGATTGTTCCCAAGATTTGTAAGCTTTAGATCTTTACTTCACAAGTTTGTCACTATAGACTTCAATAGATGCCCAAAAGCTAACTTGAACTTTGCTCCAACTGTGCTAACCAAATCCGTCCTCAAATTTTCAACAAAGGTCCAAGGTATAATTGCAAAGTCCTCCATAGGTCTGTGCATTGAGCCTCACAACTGTCACTGTTGTAATCTCTTCACTGTCTAATATTCAGAGGTTATAAGTCTGAGTGATTGTCCATTGGTCCAGTCCCTCCTTTAAGCTGTCATAGGGTCGAGAGAAGTGTCACTACAGGACTATTTTGAGGTTATTCCGAGCCCTAAGATTGAGCCTCCAATTAGTGTTAATAGATGAGTGTCCTTATACTTGTCACAAGTCCGAGCCTCTTGTGACTGTTCCACTAATCCGAGTCACTGCCTAGAAGATTGTCCTTCCTCAGGTCCGAGTGAGGTTTATCCTCCTACAGATAACTGTCACTCAAGGTCTGAGCTGTGACTGTTCATACATAGATCCACGCTGTAATGGACCTCTTCCACAGGTTTTTGTGCTGTAGTCCGAGCTCTACAGTCACCAGAGATGTTTGTTTATAATTCCGAGCTCCTATAGTCAATGGTCTGAGTTACAATGATGAATTAATCACTGAAATTGCCCAAACATAAATCATTTATGTCCTCCTCGGCTTTTGTCATGCAACTCGGCCGTTTCATATCAGACTCAGTCCGTTTCGGCCGAGTCATTCAATGACTCGGCCGAGTCATTGCTGACTCGGCCGTCCGAACCGGGTTGCTGACCGTTTTGATGCCCAGGCTAATGAAATGGACCAACTCGGCCGAGTCAATGTTGACTCGGCCGTTTCTTAAAACACTGATTGGGATGATTGTATTGTACAAAGTAATCAGAGAAATAGTCATGAGCACGTCCACCTAATCAATAGAGGCTAATAAATTATCACATTATTCATTGTACAGTTTTTAAAATAATCCTTTCAAGCACAAAAGAAGGTAGAAGTCTTTGAAAATGCCAATACCAATACTGTGGAGCCTGCACTAAAGATATATCCTGAATTGTAAACCGAGAACTATAGAGAATCAAGGCAAAACCAGCTATTTTGTATTTTGTTTATGTTCAGCTGCCTTAGATCATAAGTAATATGGAAATTGAAATTGGTCTTTACATTTGGTCTTTACATATAAAGCCTCATAGTAATAGCAGGCATTTGGAGAGCCTTTCTTCCTCTTGGTTCTTCTGTTTTTCCCTAGGCATTGCTCTTAATTACGTCTGTTGGTTTTCAAGAAGGACTTAGGCTTATGTTTTAGAAGCTTTACAAGTAAGTCTTGCTCACTCATCTTTTTTCACAGGTTCTATGACTTATGAATGTTAAAATAAACTATGTAGAATTAGAGATAGTCAAACATCATCTACCTGCTTCTGTAGTTTGAAAATTTGTTGTTTAGAATGTTAAAATAAACTATATAGAATCAATTGAGGTTAGTCAAAGCATCATTTATTTTTTTTCTGTAGTTTGAAAATTTGTTACTTTATACTTTCAAGTTCCACTTTCCTCAGGTTTGCCTAGTGGGTTGATCAAGACCATTAAACAATATTGTTGGGTGATATTAATATAGATCAATATTACGAACATTGACATCAATGAAAAATTGTTGGGGCTCAGAACGCGGGACATTAGAAAAATTGGGGAAAAATATGCAAAACTTAACAAGTGCATTTTTACTTTTCCAAGGAAAACCTCGTCAGGAACCTCATTGGATGTTTCTTTACATTCATGGATTCATCCCTTGTAATCCCACCAGTGTAGACCACTGTGCCTCACCCAGGGGGTTTTAAATTAGGTTCTCACTGGCATAGAATTACCCAAATGCCTTGCAACATTGGTGACAACCTAGGCTCAAAATTGAGTGCACAATATGAAATTACATCAAATATATAATGTATATCATCATTATGTGACACTCAATAAAGAAATGGCTATACATCTCTCTAACATAGATTATAGGTCACTTTAAAACTCCTTCAATCGAAGTATTTTCGGTTTGCTTGATTGTGCTAACCTGCACAGGATTAATGTGCTGAGTGGTACATGTGTAACATCCATATGTACTGCTGATGCTAGCTAAATTTTGGTCAATTAAATAAAAAAAAAAAACCAGCCTAGGTCCATCTTATTCCTGAATATAGCAAGTGCTGAGGAGGATTTGATCATCTTAGTGCTTGATAGATCCAAAGCTAAGATGGGTCTAGGATGTTGTTAAGTTTCCTCCTGCATTTCACCAACTGTAAGTTGGATTACCGTTTGCTGAGCCCTCATGTTCTCTTGTCTTTTCAAAATGCATGACAATGTGTTTTCATGGAAATTAAATAAATTGCCAACAATACTTGGTTAGGTGAAATTTCTTAGCATTTGAATTAGATTGATTTATCTTTTGCTTGTTTTAAATTAATCTTCTGATCTAGCTCTGTCTGGAAAATAAAGTAAAGAAACTATCAGTTTGCGGTTTGTTTCCTGTACTCACTATCGGGATAATTTGAACACATGTCATGGTAGAATTGTTGGGTATATGTATACGCAGGTTAGTATATGTGTTGGTTGGTTACTAACATTTAACCATGCAAGTGTGTCGGTCTTAGCTATGCAATTTCTGTCTGGAAAGCTATCTTATATTATAGTAAAAGAATGACTACATTAGCAAACTGCAAGACGTTCAGTTGCCTTGTATAAATACTGCAATTAACTCTCCCTACCAACTTACGTGAGCAGAGCCAATGCATTTACCTTAGCACCAGTCTGGACGGAGTCTACATCTTTTCTATACTCATATATTGTGGATGTTATCTGTTCTGCCAGATCAACTTTAAATGCAGTCAACTGTCCAAGACAAGCTTTAGACTAGTCACTATTGCATTCTTCATATTAGGATAGAATACCCTGCATTAGGACAAGGAGGTCGCGAGACCACCCTCCTTAACCTCGGTACCAATAAGATCCGCCTAGCGGATAAAAATAGCAAAACTATACCCGTTTATGAATGTGATGTTCCAAAAGAAACTATATGTTAAAATTCAACTGTCTACCTCAAATTTTTATAAAATTTTGTGATATGTTCAGAAACCATTACAATGGTAAGGACTTATGAGCGACGACGACGTGATCGGGCAGCATCACCACCATTAATGCCGCCACCGTCGCCATCATCGTCCCCATCACCACCATCACCATCGTCACCACCAAGACCATTATGAACATCAATCGCCCCAGCGCCAGAGTTGACTGTGATAATGAACTCCTTGGAAGCCTTATTGGAGACATTAAAAGAATCCACTAAGGCTAAAACCAAAGAGGAATCTCAACATTTGGCTACCAGTTCAGCAGAACCAAAGAATTTTGAGCCCAGAAGATCGAAAGAAGACATTTCGAGGGAGCTTCAGAAAATCAGACTCCCAGAATTCTCAGGAGGTCGGGCAGGTGAACGCGCTGAAGCATGGTTGGAAGGAATGAACCGATGCTTTAGGTTAAAAGAATATTCTTCTTCGGCAAAAACAAAAATTGTCGTGTTTCAACTAAAGGAAAGTGCCTTGATTTGGTGGGGAAATCTGGAAAA
>APFE031443592.1:0-19491 GCA_000404065.3 Pinus taeda
AATCATTTGTTGAAAATGGCTCCCACCAACCAGCAAAGACTCATGTTTGCCTATGATGTCCATGAGGGCAAAATGATCATGAGCCATTTCATGCCAGCCGTGCAGCAGCCACAGTCAGCTGCCGATTACATCAGGACCAACCTTGAAGTCCTTGCCAAGGACATCCACCTGATGGATCAAATTGAATTACACAAGCAAACAGGTGATTTGGTGTATGCCTCCTTGGCAGACAAAACATTAGTAAACTACAGGCTAGAAAATAGCCTAAATAATACAACTGCACAACTTGAGTTGGAAAGGGCATCCTCTCAAGCAAAGGACAACAGGATCAAAGCGTTGGAGGACATCATAATAGAGCTTGGGCATGACCCTAAAGATGTAAAAGCAGTGCAGGAGCTATTGAAACTAATGGATGATGATATGGCAGCATTAAAGAAAATGATCAAAATCCCAGCAACTCTTCATCCCCAAACTGAAGAGGTTGCCCAGCTGAGACAAGACAAGGATGCAGCAGCTATGCTGGTAACACTATACAAACAGCTCATCCAAACACAGGGAAAGTTGGAAGAATCAGAGGCTGCACTTCAGGCAGCATTGCAACAAAAAGAGGTAGGACAAACTTCACATCCTCCTCCAGAAACAATCAATCTGGAGGAAGCTCCTCAAACCACTGCCCCTCCCAGTCAGCAAACAGAGCAAGAAGCACCCTCCACCTCAGCACGAACAGCGAAGCAGGCCGAAAGTCTCGACATGCAGAAGCTCAGAAATGAGATTCAAGTCTTGGAGGCCCAAATGTTAGAGTTGAATCAAGCCAAAGAAACTCTGGCTAAGATCAATGAAAAATATGAGAAATCCAAGAAAAATGTGGCCGAGAGAGAAAGAGAGGTAAAGGCTCTCAAAAGGAGGATAAATGAGCTAGAAAAGGAGCTCACACTGGACAAAGTAACAGCTGAGCTCAAGAGAATCCTATGGGCCAATATTGGCCAATCCATCATAGACCAGTGGGAATACATTGAGGCCATTCATGAGAAAATGGGGCTCATTGGAAAAGCACACAAAGAAATCCAAAGGGCAAGGGCATCTCTAGGCAGCATGCCTGAGGCTGCCACCAGAATGATAAATGTGCTTAATTAAAGGACAAGCTCTCAGCTGATCAAAATGGGAATTTCCAAGAGGACTGAGACCATTTCGATGGTCAAAAGGGTCCTGACACTAAGAAACCTGGTACAGACCTTAGAGAGAAGAAGCCAGGATATGCAGGCAGACATAACAAATTCCCAAGGAACAAGTTCATGGCAATTGCGCATACAGAGGTCTTCCTAGCTTAATGGAGGCCTTCCAGGAAAACTCTTCTTCACATGAAAAATATGCAAGGGGTCAACGCCTTTGCTGCTAATCAGATGCAGAAAAAGCCAGCACCATCAGCAGAAACAGGCCAGCATTCAAGGACAGAACCTTTCAACAGGGTGGAGAGCTTATTCTTCATTATGAATGAAATTAATAACTTGTTTGATGAGGCCTCCCAATTTTTAAATAAGTATACAGAGGCAAGATGAGACCATACAGTCAATTTTTGAGGCATCAATTGCCTACACAGAGAGGAAGTCTGGAATAGTTTGATACAATTACTGCTAAACCAAAGCCAGTAATTATGTTTTTTCCATTTGAAATATATAAATTGTCATGCACATGAAAATATGGATATATCAGCATGTATGCAGAGAGAGGCTGAGCCAACTTAGCACAACCATTCGGCCACCACAGCAGCACTGGCAGTCATAGGTGACAGGGCCGAAAAGCTACAGGAGGACAGAGCTGCACGGACACGTCATTCAGCAGTTATAACAAAGCATTCAACTGACTCAGTGAGCTCCAAAGGTCAGAATCTTCTGACAGGAGTAAAGAGCATTTACGTTGTATTAAAGGCTGTAATAACTTCTTATCTACTATTTCTGTACGAGTTAATAAAGATATTTTATTTCTCAGATGACTCAATGCCTGAGATATTTTGTTTGAAACACTTCTATATATTCCCCGTCGCATGAGATAACAGAGACAAACCTTAAAGAGAGAGCCCTCTCTGATTACAGTTGGGCTAGAAGCTGTAATCCAAAGATTGTTTAGTGGTTACCCCGGCCGTATACCCTTGGGAGTCAAAGGGAACAACCTGGGTGTTAACAGACTCAATACTGCAACTCTAATAAAATAGCCTTCAGACCTTTACGAAGGTCTACTATCAGCCTTTGTAGACCCTTATCAGATGATTTATCCACTTACATGCTTAGATAACAATCCTAAATTAGTGTTCGAACATATCTACTTATGGTATTTAGTAAATATAACGGAATTCATCTTAGTCTTCATGAAAGTATTTAACATGCATTTCATACATTTATTAAGACTTATTCAAGAGAATCACACATCATTAGATCAATATTTCATAAACACAATATTCATCCACAACATATATCGTAAATAGAAGAAAATAGAGATAAACATATATACATAGGATTTCTTCGGTAACTTTGTTTATTTATCTTCAATTCATCTTTACAAAATCAAAACTACCCTGCGCACTCAGCTGTGGACTCTACCTATGCCTTTGTGCACTCAGTTGTAGAGTCTTTCTCTCCTATCTGTCCCACTTCTTTTTGCTATCAATTCTCTTCTATTGACCCAATACATCTCATATTATTCCTTAGAATCTCTAATACACACCTATTTATAGCCTTTTACATACAATCCCATGGTCCGCGTACCATGGGTCGATCTCAAAACAACTCAAATTTTACATAAAAAAGGGGCTAAAACCCCTGTGACTTCTAATCATCTACGTGCTCCGCATCCACAAATCATGGAGACTTTACATTATTTACAAAAAATACATAAAAAAAATTGGGTTATCTTAACCCCAAAACTGACCCAAGGGACCCCATCCCAACATAATTGATGTTAAGAAGAAAAATAAAATTATTTTTTAAAATGCTTGTCTCATGGGTTTCATGAGCAAGGAATTTTATTTTTAGTAATGGATCCCATTGAGAGCCGTTAGGATTGGTCAAAAAATCAAAGAGAGTTAATGTCATATATGAAGGACACTTCTTGCACATATTACATTTTTTTTATGAATCATTAAATGTATAAGGAGGCCCTCCAAGACGAAGAAAAATATCCTCCTACAAGTCAACTACAAGATGGAATAAATAATCTTCACCAAAAGATATGTCGGCTCACCCTCTCTCAAGTTGGCTTATTATGGAAGCTCTAACAACTATAAATAGGGAAACTTGACCTCATTTCAAAGACAAAAATTTGGTGAAGGAGGTTTGAAATCAAGGTGTGCAAATATCACTTAGAGGAGAGTCTAATCATCAACAAAGAAGGGAAGGAAGGAGAATGAAATCCTCTGTATCATTTGGTTTTATGTTTGTGTCTAATTGACCTCACAGAAGTAAAGGGACTATGTCTATTGCCAAAAAGAAGGAAATTTTGCTGTCTTATTGGAAGGTTAAGTCAAGGAGGAAGAAAGGGTATATTACAACCTGAGTTATGAAGGAAGATACATCCTACTAAAAATAAGGAAAAAAAGTCATCGGATAAGGTCATATGCATGATTTAGGGTTTTGGAATTATGGTAAAATATTGCAGACTTAATTCAAGCAGGTCAAAATAAGCGAAGGTATGATGCAGAAGAAAGTCGAGGTTGAGGACAAGTTGAGAAGGAGGAAGGAAGGTTGACTATCATTGACTAAGGATCTCATCAAGGAAGCTTTGCATCTTGGTATTGGAGTGGAAAGTAGGTCAAGGGTATTAGTCTTGGTATTCATCAATTGAAGTCTCTATAAGAAGAATAATTTGGTTGGGTTTTCCTCTGAGGTCGAAGAGGTTTTAGCCTTGGATGATATCCTATATTTTGTGTCCCTTATCTCTTTATCATTTGTGCTTTGATAGTTGTTTTATGAAGAATAACACTATAATAAAATAATTAAAACAATATCATAGTCTAAGAAGTAAAAATCATTCATAAGCAGTTATCATTAGTGAATAAATCACATAATATTAATGCCCTATATTTCTCAACATGGTTTCAGAGCTAAGGTGACTAATTCAAGGAAGGGAATCCTATGAAGGGACACTCATTGATCAAACCTCGACAAAGGCGTCGAAACAAATATCATCTTGAAGTCAAGATCTACAAAATAAGCATCATAACCCTAGATAAAAGAAGAAATCTACACCAAAATAAGTCTTGGGGTCATCATCAAGAAAAAAAGTCCAAAACCCTACATTTAATCAAGTTGAAGAGTTCTACAAATCAAGGTAAGCTTGAAGTTTATTCATCCAAGAGAAGAAATTCAAGGTCAAGACCATATCATCACCCATCAAATAAGAATTCTCGGGATCCACTCTCAATCATTTTCAAGTTGAAGTATCTTAAAAACTATTCATCCAAAAGAAGCTAGATTGAAAGAGTTGTCATCAAGATTCTAAGGTAATCTCTCTCCCATTGAAGCAATATCCTTGCCATTTAATAAATAATCAACAGTTCATCATTGATCTTCATCAACAAATACTCCATCATCGAAGGATCCAAGGGATATCCCTCTCTATGGGATCAATAATCATTATTGAAGGAAATTATCCTCATCAAGGAGAATTTTTATTCTCTATATCATCATCAACATCAAAGAAACAACAAGAAGAAGTAGCATCATATCAAGTAATTATATATTTATGTCCACATCTAAATTTGTCGAAATGTCATTTTGCAAGGAAAGCAACAAATTGGTTGGGCCTTCAAACTATCTTGCAAGGAAGAAAAGGACAAATTTGAATCTTATTGAAAATGAAGTTATGTAACATTTCAAAGGGTCTATCACAAAACCAGGAAAGGAATATGCTCAAGGTATTGCAAATTACATGAAAGAGGAAGTTAGGTCTCAAAGGATTGTTATAAAATCCATCAAGAATCCCTTCATCCCATAGGTATCCAAACTCGAAACTTCAAAATAAATACATGAGAAACTAGTATAGTTGTATTCCATAAGTAGTGCTCCAGAAGTAATCTCATTAAGTAAATAACTCTACAAGTTGAATATGTCAAGGGAACATGGAATATCCTCCTATGTTATAAGCATATCTGAAATGCGAGATCAACTACAAGATCTGGGAGAATTCATGTCTGAAAAGGAAATGACTACAGTTGTACTAAATGCACTACCGGAGGAATGGGGTAACTTTAATTCAAGTATTTATGGAAATAAAGAAGCTAATCCATTCTAGGATCTATGGTCACTGTGCAAGATCAAAGAATCTAGACTAAATTCCAAATCTGAGAAACAGAGCACAAATGAATCCTTATAGTATATACCTAAAATTAAAAGACCCAGAGAACTTAACCGCCTTTCCTTTGAAGCTAAGAAGTTGTTTACGCAGTAGTGGATGATCCAATTGCCTCCTTATATAACATGATTGACTTTGCACATACTCACTTACATGACAGACATGTCACAGGTACACGCACAAGCACACAGACTGAGATGCCCAAGTACATATACCAAACCCACAAGACATGCATAAACATACTCGATCGGACCACACAGACACATCCGACGAGAGTAGAGGTTCATGACAAGGAAGAAGTAAATGAGAAATTTTTGCGACCTTCGATACATACATGTAGGGTTTCTCTCAACGGATATATTGGCCTCCTTTTTTGAATAACAGTTTCAGAGGCAAATCTGTCTCTTCCACAAATGGGAGAGGTGGTCTTTTAAAAAAGGCAAGCATAAAACAATCATGTTTTTCTTTCTTTTAATTTCGATTCATGATTTCGGTTTTCAGTTTCTTTAATCAATGCGTTTTACTATATTTGATTTAACCATTACTTTTCTAAATTTAGAATAAGTTTCACATGCCCTAGGTAGAATCTAGTGATGAAGTAACCGACATCAAAATTAGAAATGGAATTGTCAGACTGATACCGGTTAGCTAGTGTAACATTTATTTAACGGATATATCGACCTCTTTTCTTGAATAACCGTTCCACGACAAATCTCCTATTTCTTCCACAGATGAGTGAAAAATTTAAAAATTAATGTTACTATCTTTTAGCTATGTTGTGTTCATTATTGTTAACTATTTTTTACTAGCTGTTTTTGAATAATAAAAGCATTATATGGATATCCTTGGAAATTTTCCAAACAGTGTATATAGGGTTTCTCATAACGGTTATATTGGCCTCCTTGATTGAATCATTGTTTATTTTATTTAACTGATTAATCATTTCATATATATACAACCTATTTCAACAGATATATGGGCCTCCTTTATTGAACAACCATTTCCAAAATATTTAAGATTGGTCTATCCACTGTATTAAAAAAAATGTTTGCATGTTTTTTTTTTTAAATTTAGATTTATGTTTTTTTAGTATTTATTTTAACTCCTGCATTTTATTATTTTACTATGTTATCTAGTTTATTTTAATTTCTGCATTTTACCATGTCGTTTCTATTAATTTTGATTTACTATTACTTTTTCAATTTTAGAACAATAACCCAAATTGCTTAACACAATGTGAGTGACAATTCTTTAAAACAATAGAGAGTGACTCCATTAAAAAATAAAAGACCAATTCCCTAATATGTTGGTCTCCATTCCTTATTGAATTGAAGAACTCATATAGTGATTCCACTAATTGGGATTTGATTCCATGATATATGGGATTTGATCCCATAGCATAACATATGGAGTTCAACTTGTTTATCAAAGGCTGATAAAGTGGATGATAGGGTAAGCATGATTATGCATTGGTACAAATCAATTTTTTTTTTTAATAGAACTCTCAACTAAATGAGCATCAATGAAACAAGTAATTGTTACATGATTAGTAATTCAATGTAAGGGAATTTATTTTCAAATCTAATAGATATGATGTCAAATAATAATTTTATTGCAATAAATCTATTACTCATCCAAAGTAAAGTTATGGTATATATGAGTAGTTAGAATACATTATCCAATGGTAACTTGGAAAATGGATATTGTATGAGTAATCATTTAAATGGGATGTTTTTCTTAAGGGCTATATAAAAAAAAATAAAAAAATCTATGTAATTTTCTTTCATATGGATATGAATTTATGATCATTTTGAATATTCATTTAATGAGGATAACAAAGGATGTCAAGGAACCCTTGAAACCTAATGCTTTAATAAATATATGATAGGATGTAATAATATTCTGAACTCTTGATCCTAAATATTAATATGAAGGTGTATCCATGGAAGATACCCCTCAATCTGTGAAGAAAGTCATGCTCATAACAATCAAGGAAATATCATTTAGCTGTGTGAAAATAAATGCACCATTTGCATAATATGAGTATTAATGGAAGCCATCTAGAAAGCTTTTCCTCAAATCCATGAAAAACATATTAAATATATGTATAGTGTAGAAAAGTCAATACGCAAGGAAGATTTAAAAACTTTAATGATATAGAAGTAGATCGTGAAGAGAAAAAATATGACAAAGTGTATGCCATTTATTCTTGTGGTGTTGTTGTGTGATTTGATATTGTATCTAATATAAAATATTGTATTCATACGGGTATTGAGAAATTATAATATTAGTTATTAACTACTTTCAACAATGAATGATGGTTCTCAATGTTATAGGATGATTTATTATGGCTAGAAAGTTATTTACTTATTATAAAATCAAAAAGAAATTTTGTCCTTCTATCTTGAGGAGGGGTAAAGTGACATGACTAAAGTGACATGACTATATAACTATATAACTAAAGTGACATGACTATATAACTAATAATAATAGGTTTTCATCACTAGTAATTGATATTGTTTTCTTAGTTAAATATGTTAATTTAAAAGTTGTGCACATTCTCTCTTATTTTCAACATTTAATTCTAGTTTTAAGATTTGTATAACAATGGGAATAGGTTGACCATATTGAGTTATGCATAAAATATTTTTCTCATAATGTTAGATCTTAATATTTTCGATTGTATTTAGATTTATTGATAAATAAGATATATGATTCTTTATCCTATTTCTATTCACAAACAATATTAATATTAATGTTGTCTTGTCCATGTGGAGAAACTATCAACCCAACCAAGAAGCTCCATAATTGATTACATTCGCATTTTGAATTCCCTTAATATAGTATTCATTAGGCAAATTAGGTTACCTATCTAGTTATTATAAAATTAAGTTCCATTCAATTGCCAAATCAAAAGTAATCCTAGATTTTAAAATAGTTATGTTTCTTCCATTGTTAGTTTATGCATAAACATGTAATAGAGCTAGAATATCTTCATATCGTGGCTTGAATTCTTGGTAAAACCAATAACTGATGGTTTTGACATATGTATGATTTGAGTTTGAGTAAAAAATTGAAGCCTACTTGTATGAATTGAAATTACAAGATTGCCCCCATCATTGCAAGAAGCCAAATATTATGGTTCTCTCAACAATCCCACAAGGGAATTTTGTCCCCAAGCCAAAACTCTTATTAGAACCTAATATGGCACACCCATTAATGAGTATCATTTCAAATTCTTCTCATTCAAAAGCATGCATGTAAAATTTAAAAGTTCATTGAAACCTTGGCTTCGTTAACTGTTGACCATCATTAGAAGTAGAAATCCTTATGATACTTGTTTGAAGATTAGTTGTGCTATAGCTTAGAGATACACCCTTCTTAACATAAAAATATCATGTGACCTTACATGTGAAAAGTATTACAATGAGAAAAGGACCACATGTACAATGCCATTAGTAATCTCATAATTGAATTAAAAGAAATGGCACAATGCAAAAAACATTGAATAGAGAAAGAAACTTTATGTCCAAGGGTGAAAACCTTATCCATTTATACTCTTAGAAAATAAACTACCTTCTTTTACACTCTTAACATCAAACATATTAAACCATGGTGAAATCATAGTGTAGTTGATCAACATAAAGAGAGAAGAAAGAGTCCACACAAAAAGAAGGTATTGAATAAAATTTTTATGATGTACGCCCTATCACCTCCCTTCACTTGTTTTAATAGAATTTATTCACATTGTTGAAATATATTCTTCTTAACAAAACTCCAAAATACCCCATCATAATCCTAGGTGTTGGATCAAAGATTGATATAAATCATAAACCTTTCATATGGGAGAGTTTTTTTTTCCTAGGTGGGTGGGACTACACATGGGTTTTTAACTAATGACCTTAACATCAAGGAGTGCCTTAAAAGTACACCCAATAAACATATATTCAAAATCCCTCTAGGGTGGTGTTGTACTATGTAACAACCCCCCCCCCCCCCACCCATACAAGTAATAGTAATTAATATTTGACATATAAATAAATGCAAACTCTGCAAATTTTCCTTAAAAACCTTAAAAAAGGAACTCATGGTTGAAGCTCTTATCACAAATTGCATCTCAAAGTTGTCCATGTAACAATTGTTAACATTCCATCGAAAATCCCGAAATGCAATATGTGATGAGGTCCCCACTATGATTTTCTGATCACCACACTTTAATAACACACGATCACACTTCGCAAATCACAAATTTATGGAGCATGCCATTGTGTCAACCCTTAAGAATTTGCGAAATGTGATATTGCGATTCTCGCAATCACATTTCTCATTAACTTCGAATAATGTTATATTGAAAAGTTTGAAAGTTGTGTTGCGCAAATAAAGTGTGAAGCGTGGAGAAGTTACTGAGATTTAATGTAATAATGAGTGTCTTGATAGAGTAATTAATTCCTCAAGGAGAGGAATTGATGTTTTCAAGTTATTTCTAGTTAACACTGAAATCTCATGTAAAATCTTCCCACGATTCAAAGTCATTTCAAAGAACTCTCTTCCTTAATTTCCCTCCATTATGTGTGCTAATATATCTCTTTCATTTCAAGCAAGCCTCAAGAGAAATGTGATCGCGAAGGTAATGAAAAATCAAAAGAAGTAGAGAATTACAGAGTCTATTATATCAGAGATGTCGCCTATATTCCTTGATGAGGAGGGACGGCATGGGAAGTCATATACAACAGACTTGAAGATAAGCGTCCTAAAATTACTATCATAGAGGCAAAAAATGACTCAATAAAACCGGTGGGGGTCCAATCCAAAGATGTTGCTTACTCCTTCCCTCCCAAAATAGGAGCAAGAGCGAGAATTCTCCCATACACTCATATGATTAGATGGGTGGTCAAAAATCTCAATACTGAAGACACGCAATTCATGAAATCGAAGATGGAGCTAATGGGGTCCTTCAAAGCTGAAGACCTAAATAAAATGTATCATATACCTTACCCTCAAGAAATATATGATAAAACATACGTAGCCAACTTCGCGAAGAAAATTGAAGAACCTTTCAAGATGATCCACGGTTGGAGGGTCCTAGAGAAAAAATTCAAATATGATAAAATGAGTATGTATCTTGTAGCTTCTTTGGAAAACCCCTATAACTATGCAGCTTCTATGTTATGTAGGTTATATGGATTACCTAATAATACCAAGTTTTCCGTAGAATGGATTCCTTTAATTAATGCTCCTGTCAATTCCCATATAATGAATTGGCCCACTATCTTATCTGATAACCTAGGTACTGCTATTTCTGAGTACCGTCAAAAGAGATCCACCTCCACAGAGAACCTTCCTCCATTTTATTTCAGTGCCTATATCATGGATGTCATCTATTTCTATACTAAATTTTGAATCATGGGTTGGAAATGGACATTGCAAGGCCCCTACCCCATTCATCTCAACCACAAATAGATTTGGGAATCCCATTATATACCCAATTTTTATAAAATATGTCATGGTCTCATTTTACAATTGCATCAATTTATTTTTAATAAGAAAGTCCCCATGGTTTCTAAAGAAGCCACTATAGACCTTCTCGTAGTAGGTAAGTATTTTGCTAAAGAATGGTTTACATATATCAGATCTTTTGGTATTACAGGGAACGCGGATGTGCTCCCTTTGTATGTCTCTGACAAGACAATAGTAAGAGAAATAGCTCACTAGATTATGGGAAAAGACCTAACCAAGACGATAAAAGATAACAAAAAGTCATTATGGCCATCCTTTCCCATTCAATTTTGTTCTTTTTCATTAGAAAATTTCAACCATGCAACCAAGGAATCACTAAGCCTAGAGAGCCTCATGCTCCATACTGAGGCAATTTTATCCAAACAAAATAGTACATAATATTACTGCAGTAAAGATTAATCAATTTATCAATGAGGCTAATGATTATTGGGATCTTTGAGAATCAGCTCAATCATTCAAACAAGCATTGGAATGGGCAAAGGATAATTTGAGTCGTGATGATTTTAAGAAGTTTCACGAACTCGGAAGTCAAAGGCTCGAAACAATTCCATTGCATTTGTTAAGGGTTGATGACAACCCTACTCCCATTGTAACTATCAGGAATGAGGGACCAAATTCTCGCATAGAGTCTCAAGTGGATATAGGGAAAGCATAGAATACAGGGAAAGTGTAGGACATAGAGAATACAGTGGAACCCAGCAGAAGGTCTATCGAAAAACACGTCATAAGTGACCTAACTAATGATACTGGTCCCGAAAAAAGCAAAAATTTGGAGCAATAATGGGACCAATTTAATAAAAGGCTATAATATACTCCTAAGACAACAGATGCCTAGGAAATAACAAAATATCACACTCCTCTACAAACTCAGAAAACTATAGAGTCTAAGTCAATGGATGAGAAAGGGGAATGTTCACAACATACAGAAATCATTCTTGCATTACCCACATTGGAAATTATCCTAAAGGTAACTGAAATTCCTCCTTTATATGTGTTCTACAACCCACTGCATAAGGCTATAGTAAGAAGGCAGAGGAAGAGAAGGAGGGTGGAAACACCTCAAATATGAGTAGGGAATGAGCCAATGAACATAGTTTAGAAGGATATTCCTTCCAATCCTGCTAAAACTTTGACAAGACTGTCATAGTTTACAGGAGCATAATTGTGGTTCTTTATTCTTAACTGAGCCTTCTTCTTGGCAGCATAAAAGTGGACTAAGTCTGCATTTATGATTTGTCTAAAATACTCTAGGGAAAACAATGTCATGGGCACATATTTAGGCACCTTGAAAGGGAAAAGTTCACACCTGTACATTCTGATTTCTGTACAATTTTGCTACAGGTACCAGTCACGTATCCTGTACTGCGTGGAAAGTTGGAGAATCTTCTTCATCTCACCAGTGAGTCTAGGAGGGGGAACTCCCATCAACAGAGTGGATGCTGGATGTACAAACGAGTCAATGAATTCATTATAGGTATAAGGAGACTCTAGAATTTTATGAAAGATTGAGGTCCGAAAGATCACAAACCTTCGATTTCCTTTTGAGACCAATTTCCTGATAGGGAAAGGAAAGCTATCTCGCTGATGATATAACAAAAAATGGTATATAAAATATGTGTATTCAAAAACTCCTTCCCTATCCAAACTCATGAAATGATCATGGATTTTATTGGCAATGAAAGTGGCATAGTCATACTTGACAGTAGGGGGTTGTCCAAGAGTAAAAATTGACAACAAAACTAGAGTAATATCATCAACATATTCACTCGTATTAAATCCCATGATCATGGATATCATGTCAACAATAAGTCTACCAGTTTCAGTGAAAAAGGTCTACAGATAGGGAGGTGGGGCAGTGGGTTGGCAGTTTGGTAACATAAACATATGAGCAATGTGGGTTATCTCTGATTTGGGCAACTGAGGAGCTTTTTCAAGTAGATATCCCTGGGAAAGAGGAGCAAAGGGCTGAGTGGAATGGAACTATATCATTTCATTAGTGGACTTAGTAATTATGGGAAAAAGAACAATTTGGGACGGGGACATAACTGCTCTATGGATAGGGTCATAGTTGGCATAACATTGATGAATGATATTTGAGAAAACATGAACTGAGGGGAGGAAATACATGGGAATATTGGATTCCCACACTCGAAAAAAGTTAGAATTATTCAGATGACTATCTATGATTTGGAAAAATATTTTAAGATGGTTACCATCACTAGATTGGTCTTTTATCTGGAAATCTTTGTCGGCGAGGGGTAAATAATCTAAGTCTTTATGGGGCTCGTTCATGGGCATGACATAGATGGGCAGGAAATACATGGGAATATTTTAAGATGGTTACCATCACCAGATAGGTCTTTTATCTGGAAAACTTTGTCGGCCAGGGGTAAATAATCTAAGTCTTTATGGGGTGCATTCATGGGCACGACATTCAGGGCTATGGGAGTTTCCATATTTGGTTCTTGTGTATTCAAACTGGACTTCAGACTTCTTGTCAGAAAAATGGAATAAACAGTTGGTTTGAGGTCTCTTTATGGCAATTACAGACTATTTTTAACTTGAATTTGGCTTTATCTAGCAGAATTCCCAGTGGAAAACCGAAATTGCAGGGTTTTAGGGAAAAAATGGATAAATACCTGGATTAAGGAAGAAAACCATACAACGACAGGTTGGTTGACAGGTTGCAAAGCTCGTACTGTAGTCTTGCTCATCAGGTGGCGGTTGAAAATCTGGAATAATGGATTAGGTCATTAATTTGCATGGGAACTCGATGCAATGCATTATAGTGAAAATGACGTTTTATCATTCTTTTAACGAAATTTGGTTTGGCGAGATTTTTTTTTGGCGTTTATTGGACAGATGACATCAGTGGGATGGGACCTTTTGTCGTTACACGCAGGGTGGTAAGCGGTTTACCTCACTGCTTTTGGGGTCAAGTGGTATCGGGCTGGGGGCAAGCGAGCATATGGAGTAGGCGACGCATGGCGAGGGTACGGTGGAAAACTGCGTAGTGATCGTAAGTTGAAGCGTGGTCGCCAGGGGGATCGCAATATGATCGTCAATCGTCTGATGAAAAGGCGGAGATCGGATGGCTGACGGGTGCTGGAAATGGTGGGGAGTTAATGCAGCGGGCCCAATATATTTAACGATGATTTAATCATATCGGGCGCATCACAATTGGTCGGGGTAATGGTTATTAATTAACCTAGATGGTTAATTAATCCCATCTTTTGTGGAGCAGGGAAGGTTCTTAACAAACTTCGGATAAGTTTGTCAATCCTTATTAACTTATATAATGGTTATATACCATCGGAGCGGACTTTGGGTTTTAATATATTTACATAATACGGGGAAGGGTTAAAATTTATATGGGAGTTATATATTATGTGTTAGTAGTTAATATGAAACATAATGAAATAAGCACTAAGCCTATGTTAAGCATTCACATAGAAACTTAGGCTAAAGGGGGTTTTGAAGTGATATTATGTATTTCCTATGTAAAATAGGTTTTTTCACTTAGGCAAACTTTTATGAAATGTAATGAATGAGATTTATGAGTACTTAGGCTTTTAGATCATTGGGCTGAGGGTCTGGTCCCTCCAGGAGTCAGAGAAATGCTCTGAGCCCCTTTGATTTTCAAAGACCTTAATACTTAGGGGAAATTAGTGAAATCTCTAGGGAATATGTAAATGGAAGTTAGTTATTTAACCTTGCCTTGCTTGAACTACATCAAGTAAAGTATTTGACTTTCACTTTGTGATAAAAGTAAAAATCAACACATTCAGAAACATTTCATCACAATTATCATTCTGCAACACCATCTTCCTACCCTACCTACTTAGCCTGACAGTTTTTCTTCTTTATTTGGGTGCACTTAGACTGGCAAACCCTTATCAAATCATCCTTTTCTTTTACATGGCAAGCCTACCTAAGTCTACACTTATTACATCCAAGGGCTCAGATTAAACTGTTGAGCTCCTTTTTATTTACTCTACCTATCTACTTATCTGCCAAGTTTGAGCTGTTTGACTCTTCATCAATTGTGGCAAAAGTTAACAAGCTGCACACAATTGCTTATTACAGAAAATGAAATAGTAGTGGCATTTAGACTTGCACACTTTCCTCATATTTTTAGTTTGGGGTTCATTTCTTTCACTTTTTTGACCAGCTTTATTCTTTTTACCCTTTGATTTTTCTTTTAGGGTATACCCTCTTTACATTTTTTAATTTTTTTATTTTTTGAAAATATGGAAAACCTTTGCAAAAAGGAAAGGTATGAACATATTACAGAGCTCATCAAGTCAATCATGAAATATGACACCTATTAGTATAGGAGCATAACACAGTCATCAAAGTACACTTCCAAGAACTTATGAATGAACTCCTTGAACACTGTGATGACTATGTGAGACAATATCACAAGTGCATTCTTGAGTCAAAATAGCATTATAGTGTATTGAAAACAACCCCATTCTATCGCAAGGTTATTTTGTTCCTATCCTCAAGCGTGATCTTAATCTGATGGTATCCAGAGAACCCATTAGTAAATGAGTAGGCCTCCTACCCTCCAACATTGTCCAACACTTCATATCTAAAAACATGGATGGGTCATGGACACACGCATCATTAAGCTTCTGCAGATCTACACAAATCCTTATCTCAACCTTCTGCTTCTTGTCCTGAACAACCATCCGACTCACCTAATCAGATTCTTCAATGGGCTCTATGATGCCTGCTTCCAGCATCTTATCTAACTCTTGGAAAACCTTTTCCTTGTATTTACGATGAAGAAGATATAATATTTTCTTGATAGGCTTCATGTCCAGCTTCAGACTAATAATCATAATGCTCAAATCACCAATTATTCCCTTCAAATATGAAAACTTGGTACGAAACAGATCCTGATATTCACAGAGTAACCTAGAAACCTTGTCCATAGTAGTGTCGTCCCAATAATCTCCAATCTTGGAAAACTTCAGTTCTACTTCAATCCCAATGTTTAATTGCTTTGTTTTCAATAGCGCAGTGATGTCCAAATCGTCTATTTGTGGTCCCTCAACTTCGCGATGCCCTTCTGCCTTTGGAATATTAATATTTCTTAGATCATCATCCTCCTCTTCAACGGTCACATTATAGAATTCCAACACATTGCGTAGTTGGGTACTCTGGTCTAGTTGGACCCACTCCATAGGTTCTTGTGGCATTATGAATATAACTGCCTTAATATTCTATAGGGCTTGATCAATACTGGCCAAGCCATCTTCAAAACATAAGGTCAACAATATCCCACTTCACGATGCCATGGCAAAGCTTCATTTCTAGATACCAGTTCATGGGAATTGTGTCCAAAGTATGGAAGAATAGGTGTACCCACTCTAGTTGTGGTTTTGTCTCCCAGGCTTTAGTCCACTTTGCTAGGTGATTGCACAGATCATCCTTCCTCCTATATTTCTTTGTCAATGTAGTGTTAAGGAGCCCAAATTGTAACCTCATAATTCTTCTGTAATCCAACCATCCATCACAGTTCTCCTTCTGGATGATTAAATGCATCCAAAAAATTATCCACATCAATTAAACCATCATAATAAGGTAAATTGCTAACCTCTAATGAAACACAACGCAGCGATTTCATCATCATATTGCATCACAACGTGGATACTTCATGCAGACAATTCTGCCAATGTTTCAACTCTTCATCTGAATGATAGGTGCATGAACTCCCCTGGTCCCATGAAATCCATCCATTTGTTGTTGGATTGATATAGTCCTAGTCTCATGTTGTTATTTTATAGATCTGCTCTAGTTCATCCTCACTTTTTTCATAATCACGGATTGGTTCAGTGTAGTGCGCTCCTTCTGCAGGGTCCAACGAAACTACAACTCGAAGCGATTTCCTTTCAAATGACATTGTCCTCTTCTCCAAATTGATAACCGCATTCATGTCAATGGTTCAATGAATTCCCCAGAGTACATGGTATGGATTACTGTCATCAACGATCTTTATCACCTCAAATTCAGTCGCCATGCTCTCACCTTCTATATCAACTGTGGCTCCATATAATCATCCCATAGGCATGATCTTCTACTAGTTCTCCATTTTGAGCTGAATTGGAGACCACTGCAACACAGGTATCCCCATTCTTTCCCATGTTTACTTTGGAAAAATGTTCACATTAGAACTTAGATCCAAAATGACCTGGTCCATCTCATAATCTTGGATTTGCACGGTGAGTCTCATCTCTCGCCCTATTCTCACCTTATGTTTGCCAATTTTTGTTACCACCCAATGTCCATCAGGGGCATTCTCTTTGCTAGTGCATTTGTTTATTAACTCCTGCAAACCTTCCATGGCTTTGTTATTGCACATCAGTTTTATGGAGATCTTTAAAAACGTAGTAAGCACAGAGGGGTAAACCTCTATAGCTGTGCTAGTTTCTTGCACCTTATCTTGACTTCCTAAGGTGGATGCCTCCGCAAAGCTTTTCTTGGCCTCCATAAATGTTTCCTTAGTACGCACTAGATCAAAGCCCACTTCCTCTTCCTAGGCCTTTCAGACCCATCCGTCCTGTTCACGTTAGATATCCTTATCATCGCCAGTCGATTTTCTGCTTCCCAACACTATATTCATGCTTTGATCTTCCTCACAAGGCTCAACTATCATCACCTGTAAGTTCTGCATAGGTTGTTGAGGATGCGCCTTCTTCTACTACATCTTAGCTATCAGCACCAAGCATTCTTCTATAGTGTGGTCAAATTGGCTGCAATATTGACATCATGAGCATGTATGATTCTAAGACTCCCATGCATAGTGCCCTAGTGTCCTGTAGTTGTAACAAATAACCTAACCCTAGCCTCTAGAAGGCCATCCTCTTCCTTGGCCTCCTCCTCTAACCTGATATCCTCCGTGTGCTACTCCAGTGCCCTGCTCTCGAGGCTGAGTTTCTTCTTGCATCCGGTATGTAGGTGTTCTTTCCATCGTCCATTCATAGATTCGACAGTGGCGTGCATTATGGCCCACCAATTTTCAGAAGGTTAAGAACAACTGCTGTGATGTCTGGATGAACTTCTGAAGTAAATGGAAATTATCCATCACATGTTGTCCAACAACCTAACAAATAGCGCACCATAGCATAGTCCCCATGCTCGGTCCTGCTATATCTTCTTCTCACCTCAATGGAGTTTTCCCCCTCATGTAATATAATTCATAAATATGGAACAGTGGTCTTTATCGTGCCTCTAGTTCTTACGATTTAGACACCAGACTTCTGCGCGCACCTCTAGTTTAGTCTCCTTATATTTTTTCAAGCTCAACAATTCTAAGTAGAGGCTTTGTAACTGAGAGTGAATCTGTTGCACCCCTAAGGTCGCATCCTAAATAACCATTTCATTCAACCTCAATGTGATTTCCAAAGATTCCGCCCATGTTACTATCTTATGTTGTGACAGAGAAATCTGTAGGTGGGGCAAAAGTGAAGCTATAAACCATTCATGATGCTGACTATCTGTGAACGACATGTTAGCTTCTCAAATCACACATTTCAACCTTTGATCTAATTCCCAAGGCATCTTGTCAACCCTATCCTACTCTAATCCACTCTAGCCTATCCTAGCCCACTCTATCCTAATGTATCCTTTCCTAGCCTACTCTACCCTAACCTAGCCTACTCTACTCTTGCCTAGCGTGTCCTACTCTACCCTACCCTACTCTACCCTACTCTAGCCTAGCCTAACCTACTCTTTCCTATCCTACCTAGCCTAGCCTACATTAATATAGCCTACCATAATCTACCATACTCTACTCTACTCTACTCTACTCTAGAGTAGCCTACTCTAGCCTAACTTAGACTAGCCTAGCCTACTCTATTCTTACTCTACTCTAGCCCACCCTATTCTAGCCTAGCCTAGCCTACTCTACTCTAACATATCCTAGCCTAGCTTACTCTACTCTAGCCTAGCCTAATCTACCCTGGCCTAGCCTACTCTAACCTACTATGCTACTCTAGCCTAATCTACTCTAGCCTAGCTCAGCCTACTCTACCCTACCCTAGCCTACTCTACCCTAGCTTAGCCTAGCCTACTCTAACCTACTATGCTACTCTAGTCTAATCTACTCTAGCCTAGCTCAGCCTAGCCTACTTTACCGTAGCCTACCCTAGCCCAATCTAGCGTAAGCTATCCGTGCCTAATCTAACCTAGGCCTAGTTTACTCTACTCTAGCCTAGCCTAGCCTAGCCTACTCTACTCTAGCCTAGCCTAGCCTACTCTACCCTAGATTAGCTTAGCCTAGTCTAACCTACTATCCTACTCTAGCCTAATCTAGCCTACTGTAGCCTAGCCTAGCCTAGCCTACTCTAGCCTACTCTAGACCAGCCTAGCCTACTCTAGCCCAATCTAGCCTAGCCCACTCTATAATAGCCTAATCTAACCTAGTCTACTCTAGCCTAGCCTAGCCTACTCTAGCTTAACCTAGCCCACTCTAGCCTACCTTATTCTACTATAGCCTATCTGATTCTACTCTACTCTACGCTACCCTACTCTACCCTACCCTACTCTACTCTACCCTACCCTACTCTACTCTACCCTACTCTACTCTACTCTACCCTACTATACTCTACCCTACCCTACCCT
>APFE031443606.1:4548-41312 GCA_000404065.3 Pinus taeda
CCTCAGCTAATAATTCAATCACAGCACTATATTCAACAACATTGTTCGTTGTATAACCTAGACAAACCCCTTGAATGTCTACTAACTCACCATGAGGAACGTAGATCACCCATGCCGCAGATGACAAGTTGCGTGTACTGCGGGAAGCACCATCAGCGAAACCAACGTAAGGCGATCCAGACATTTGTTCAAGAAGCAAAAGACACAATAAGCGGCAATCACGCCGACATACCAAGATAAAAATATAAAAACATGCACACACAACACACTTGCTGAAAGCACACGTATGTACAAAAAAGAGAGTGCCTAGACTCATGCATAGTATTTTTTTAGATAAAGCCCATTTCGGGGCCTATCCAGGGGATTGCCTTCATAATCAATAAGCTCGTAGGTGCCTTTTTGCAAAACTCTTTTCACAATGTAGGGCCCGTGCCACATAGGCTTGAGTTTTCCTACCCCCAGCTTATCGTTAGCTTGATCATAGAGCAGTACTAAGTCTCCCTCGATGAAAGAACGGGGGTTAACAGTATTATCGAAGTGAGTTTTCACTCGCTTCTTCTGAGCTTCAATAGCTAAGGAGGCTAGACGACGAGTCTCATCCAGCCGTTCTAAGTAAAGAAGGCGCTCTTCTACTGGAGTAGTATCAGGGAGAAATTCGATGGCTATATTTAATGAAGGAATCTCACACTCAATAGGAAGGGTCGCCTCCAGTCCATAAACTAACTGAAAAGGAGTGAAACCGATGGCATCCTTCACAGAGGTACAGTAGGCCCACAGAGCAGAGAACAACATCAGATGCCAATTGGACTTATGCATGCTAACAGTTCGTTGAAGCATCATGACCAAAACCTTGTTCACGGCTTCCACTTGACCGTTTACCTGAGGATAGTATGGGGTCGAACTAGCATGCCTAAGGCCTAACTGGGTTGTTAACTCGGTCATCATGTGATTACGAAAATGTTTTCCGTGATCAGTGATGATGGCTTGGGGTACTCCGAACCACGAAATAACATGGTTGAACAAAAACTGCACCGCGGTGCAACCTTCTTCTGACAATGTAGGCATCGCCTCGGCCCATTTCGTGAAATAATCAACAGCAACGATGATGTACCCATGCCCCCCGGCCAAGCGAGGGTTACAGGTCACATAATCAATGCTCCATTTGGCAAAAGGGTCGACGGTTACAACGGGGTGCAGTGGAGTAGGGGGTGCACGCATATTGCACTCATGACACGAACAGACAACAAGAATGCAATCCTTGAAAATGGAGGGCCAGAAATAGCCGACATGGAGGATTTTCTATGCGGTGGCATATCAAGACATGTGACCGCCACATGCACCAGAGTGGCAGTCATTAAGAACTCTCTCTGCTTCTTCGAGAGTCAAGCATCGACGAAGAACAGAATCAACATCGAGATGGTACAGGGTGTCCCCAACGATGCGATATGGTTGGGCTTGATGTCGGATCCGTCGGTGAGCATCCTTAGAGGTCTCAGAACGGAAGGAGGACGTCTGCAAGTAGACAATAATATCCCCGTACCAGGGATCATGGGTGCTAATGAGGAAGAGAGTTTCGTCTGGAATGGAATCCTCTAACTGAGAGGAGGTAGTAGTAGATGGCAAAGAACACAATAACTCAGCGAAGACAAGTGATTTCTTAGACTTGGCAGCAGTAAATTCCAAGTCAAACTCTTGGAGGATGACTATCCACTTCGAGTATTTTCCCCCCAGCAACTGGCGTGACAGAATGTAGGTCATAGGGTTGCAATCGGAGATCACTATCGTGGTACGCAACAAGATGTAATGACGGAAGCGTTGAACATCACAAATAGCAGCGAGGGACATAGGCATATCGAGATTCCGTATCTAACAAATTGCGACTAAGGTAATAGATAACGTGTTCAGTGCCATCATCATCATCCTGAACCAAAACCATACCGATGGTGGTGTCAGCAACGGCCAGATACAACGTGTAATCACGATGATAATTCGGAGGCTGCAACAAAGGGGTGGAAACCAGAAGAGTTTTAAGATGTGCAAAAGACTCCTTAGCTATGGCGTCCCATCGAAACAGGGTGTCGCGCTTGAGTAACCGTGTGAAACCTTTTGCCACCTCAGTATAATTCGGGATAAATCGTCGTAAGAAATTTGCTTTACCCTGCAAACTCTGTAGTTAGCGCAAAGAAGCAGGGGGAGGAAGATTCAAAATGGCTTCGACTTTAAGGGGATCCAAGCGGACGCCCTCTCGAGAGACGATGAACCCGAGAAGTCAACTAGATTCTACGCAGAAGACACATTTATGCGGATTAAGTCGGATATTGTAGTGTCGACAGCAGAGAAAAATCTCGCGGAGATGTGACGGATGGTCTTGGCGCTTAGCCGAATGAGTGGGAAGGTCATTCAGATAAGGCTGTACGATGTGCTGGATATCATGAAAGGCGTAAGACATCGCACGTTGAAAAGTGTTATCGGCATTCTTGAGACCGAAAGGGAGCTTTTTATAAGTGAAAGTACCCCACGGACAGATAAAGGCCGTCTTGTGTTGATCAACGGGCGCGATATTAATCTGGTTGTAGCCAGAAAATCCATCCATAAATGAATATATCTCACTCCTAGCACACTCATCAATGAGCTGGTCAATGAAAGGTGTGGGGTAGTTATCTTTCGGGCAAGCTCAGTTAATATCGTGATAATCGACACAGACGTGAATAGTACCCTACTTTTTATCCATAGGGACAATGTTAGAGACCCAATATGTAAGTGGGATAGGGTAAATGAAACCAGCTTTAATAAGTTTTTCAACTTCCTCTTTGATAGCTGCAGCCTTGCGAGGGTGCACAGGGCGTAAACGCTGACGAACAGGTTTAGCTCCTGGATACGTAGGTATCTCATGCACTACGATGTTTGGATCGATGCCGGGCATCTCTTCATAAGACCACGCAAAGACGTCACGGAACTCGCAAAAAAGAGCTATATAGCTTTGAATTTCCTCAGGAGTGCAAGTGACTCCTATGTAGATGTTCTCGACAATCCCTGGTTTGACAGAGATGTCGATAGGTTGGGTCTGCGTAATGTTCGCCAAATTTCCTTCAGACAATACTTGGTAGACTTGAATAGGCATCTGAAGAGGTTGTGAAGGGAGACATGGAGCAAACCGCTCGAGACAAGCCAATGTTTCTTGAAGGGTAGGGAGAAACGAGGAACGATGATGAAGATTGAACCACGGAGGTTCCTAGAGAGACATGGTCTCCATGATGGCTTCGTCGGAAGGAAATATTTCCTTTAATGCATCTGAGGAGGCACATTCTCCAAGCAAAGGGGAATAGTCGTATGAGTCAAGAGCTCCGCTTAAAGAAGCAGATTCAGCAGGAGGAGTCGATACAGCAGCGATTTCGATGTAGTTGAGCTCGGCGGGACTCAATAGCATCTCCTCGCCCCATGATTCTATCTAGTCGATGGGGGGAACGACCCAGGGATCAGAACGAACCGAAATCATATTGATGGAGGCGAGGTTAGGAGGTGGGAGTGAGAAAACACCCATGAGGGTGGGATCTTTGAAGAGCCCGGCTCCCACACTCTTGAAAGGGATGGAGGTATGCTCCACGAAAGGCACATTGCCTTCAGAGGAAGAAGAAAAGAAGGAGAGCTGGTCTACCGTGACAATTTTCCCCTGGTGAGGGAAACGAATGACACGGAAGAAGGATGAAGCCACGGCACACATGGCATACATCCAACTCTGGCCTAGAAGGAGGTTGTAAGTAAGATTTGCGTCAACGACCTCAACTTCTACTTCAACGGTTTTCCCATCTAAAGTAATCGGCAATCGTTGAAGAATACCATAGGGACGAGATTCTCTCCCATCGAAGGCTTCCAGTGTCGTAGGAGACTGGCTCAAAGTTGGAGACCCGATCGCTTTCCAACAAGCAATATACATGATGCAAGTTGACGCGCCCTCATCAATAACCGTACGATGGATCGTTTTTGAATTGATGATGACTTGTATGAGAAAGGCGATCTGATGAGGCAGCCTTGGGACATGGCTCTCGAGATCAAAGGTAATCAAATCCGAATCTGCTGGGTCGATGCCACCAATGGCCGATAGCAGGGACTTCCTCTGAGGGGGGCAGCTCTGGAGAACCTCTAAAGCGGACATAGCCGACAGAGCCTACGCTAAGTCCTCAACTATGCTATAGTGCTAGGCAGCACGAGAATTTGGGTTGTAAGATGATCTCCAGAGTACTCCTTTGGGAGGGGGTCGGATTGTCGTCTCGGTACTAGGTCTCTCGATGTGGAGCAGACTAGAGCTGGATGAAGGAGCGCTTGAGGGGACCTCACACTCCTTCCCGGCGGATGATGGATACTCCTTTGTTCGAGTCGTTACATGAACGAGAATGGTTCTAGCCATGAACACTTGGGAACCAAAGGGAGATGAAGACGAAGATGGATCAGCCACCATTTGAGTTTGTTGAGAGGGATAAGGTTCTTTCAGAACCGCAGGAATCCCAGGGGCACCTTTCAACAAACGACTAACCTCGGATCACATTGGGCAGTCTTTGGTGTAGTGATCCTCGTCACAGATGAGACAAGGATACTTGGGTTTGCACTTGGCTCCTTCCTCGGATGGAGGTTTGGAGGAATCATGTTTAGGTTGCTCAGACTTATTCTTTTCTTTCCCCTTTTTCTTTCCTTTCGAGGCCTTATTCGACGTGGTGGACTGGACGGCGTTAACCTCGGAAGTACTTCCAGAATTTGAACCACCCTGAGAAGTGTTTTCATTAGAAGCATTCGATATTTGCTTCCCAGGGTTCGAGGATGATTTTTTGGATGATGGATTTATAGAGCCAATAACTCCATCAACAGATGGCTTTGGTGGAGCCTTGGATGTACCGGGTCTCGGGGCATCAAGCAAATACTCATATAAAGTACCTGACTGGGAATAAACTAAGTCAAGGTACTGGGCACGCGCGATAGCTTGCTCTTCAGTCACACAAGCTCCCATAGCAGTGTCTCATGCGATCTTAGGGACAAAGGAAGTTGTGAACCAATCGGCGAGGAGTTGATCAGGAACCCAAAACTTGATCAACCGACGACGCCTTCTCCATTCATGTATATGATCAGAGATGTGCGTAGCCATTTCCTTCTTGAGAGATGTAAGGAGATGGGTCCCCGTCTTGTACCGAATGGGTAACTGAAAATGAGTGAGGAATGCCATTGCCAATGAATTGAAATCTTGAAAAGACGCACGGGTCAATTCAATGTACCATTTAGCAGCGGAGCCGGTGAGAGTCCTTTGAAACAAGCGAAGCCGAACTGAATCATCAAGGCATGAATTGGACGAACACCAAAGGTGATAAGTCATTAAATGGGCTTGAGGATCCTCCCCAACTTTTCCGTCGAATTTGGGACAATCGTCGGGTATCTTAGTTGGAACTGGTGGCCATTGTGGATTATGCAAAATAGCATCATTAGTTAATTTCGACACATCGGGAAGTTCCAACATTGCTAGAAATGGTAGCTGTGGGTTGAAGGACATCTGCGGATATGAGGTAGGGCCATAGTTCCATCCAGTTGCTGGTTGCCCCCATTGACCTTGTCCGAACGGACCAGGTCCAAAAGGACCTTGTCCATAGGAACTCTGTCCATAAGGGTTATATCCATAGCTGGATGGTTGATTCTGGCTCTTCCCCCCAGCGCCCCATTGGTTACCATACTGACCTGCAGGAGCAACATTGGGTTGTTGGTAATTTTGATAAGGAGTGGCCTGCTGCTGTTGATAATTTCGGTATGGGCCAAATTGATTTTTCCCCTGGGGTTGCTGGTATCCATATGGTTGCTGGGCTCCATATTGAGCCTGGAAACTAGGCTGCGTTTGATAAGAAGGTTGGGATTGATACCCACCTTGCGGCTGGAGACCAGTTTGATTCTGGGGCTGGTTACTGGATTGAGCTTGAGAAGCAAGAACCATCTGCATGCCCGGTTGAGCAGGCCCAGAAATATATCCTTGCGAAGACTGAGGTTGGGCCATCTGGCCGGAAGGTTGTCCTGGCTGGATCTGAGACGGACCTACTTGCCCAGAAGGTTGAAATTGCTGGGTGTTTGGTTGTCCTTGCGCAACCGAAGATTGTCCTTGTAGACCAGATGGCTGACTAGGCTGAGCAGTGGGCTGGCCTTGCTGCATGTAAGGCTGGCCACTTTGCCCAGAAGGGTATCCTTGCTGGTTTCCGGGTTGCCCTTGCTGAGCATAAGGTTGTCCCGGATTTCTCATTTCAGTAGTCAAATATGTCTCTTATTGGTAGGTTCATTTTTAGTGAGCTTGAACTCTACGATAACATATGCTCAGTTTTCTTTTTATGTAAGCTAGAAACGACCAACCTAAAAGCTAGAAAAACTATAAAGCTAAGGAACTACTAAGGTTAGGTAGGAAGGTTTCGTCTATGGAATAGTTCAAACACCTCCTTTGCTTTGTCTACCCACCGCGGACAAAGGTTAATGGTGGATCAGACCAATCACCTAACCTAAGAATTTGAGAAACTAAAAATATAAAAAATCTAAAAAGCTAAAAAATGAAATTGGTCGTCTTTCGCTTCCATAAAAATGTTTGCATGCCTCTAGACATCGAGAAACTGAGAGTCTCTAGGTAACTGTATGGAAGTAACTGTGGTTAAGTAGGATCATTTTTGTCAGCGTAGCTGGTGAAACACTTCCTTGTCTTTGTCCATTAGACAGACAAAGGTGAATGGTGTGAAATAACACTTCCAGTCACATAACCTATAGGGAAACCTATCTTTTCAGTTGGGTTCGTCTACTGAATCAGACCAGGGTGCATGCCCCCTAAGCTTCGTTACATTCACCGGACTACTCGTCGTAATCAGGTGGATGGAATGAAGGTTGAAGAGACACTTTTGATGCAAAGAAACCATTTAGGGATGATATTTTACTTGGAGCTGTGTTTGAACCGGGAAATGAAAGTTGATCGATAAGGTGGACAACTTTTCCTTCACACGAGAAACACATCACTCAAAAGAGTGTGGAAACAATAGCTTCCATGCTATAAACATAGTCACGTCCAAGGAGTAGATTGTAATCTAACGGTCCCTGGACTACCATCATGTTCAAGTGAATGGTTTTCCTTTTCAAAGTTATCGACAACTTCGGAAGGATCCCTAACAGTCGACTAGTTCCTTTGTTAAACCCTGACAAATTTTGTGTAATAGGCATAAGTGATGGCGAACCAAGCGCTTTCCAAGCAGTTGAGGAAAGGATACTCACTGAAGCCCCTTCATCTATGATAGTGCTAGACACGACCATTTTGTAAACTTGTACTATGATCCAAAATGGTACATTAGAAGGAAGGCAGGATTTTGCTAGTCGATTCCAATCGAAGGAAGCGATTAGATTGCTTGGAGGGGGTACCGAATAAATGGTTGAATGAACCCCTTGAACTGGGGAATTTTCCTCCTGTTGTAAAGGAACGGGCAGATTGCCCCCAAGTTCATCAGACTTTGTATCAACAAAAATATTTTGAATAGTATCGTTCTCATTCTCTTTGCAAATCGTATCATCCGAAGGCAGACCCTCTGAAGGCAAGACTAGGCTGACTACCATTTCGACCTGCTATCTTTGGTCCGATATGGACACAGAAGGTTCACTCTCAATGATAGGCATTTCGATCGACGATTGAGTTATGTCAATTGGATTTTCAACTAGCAAAGGACTTGGTGAGAGTTTCTTGTATCTAGGTGGAAGTCGCTGCGGTGAAGCAGGATGGTTATGCAAGACTCTTTTGGCCTCATCCAAGAAAGGACAATGGGGAAGGTGATGGTCTCCTTCGCATAATTGACATGGAATTTTAACCTTTCCTTTTTGTCGAGGAACTTCATTTTCACTAGTTTATGGTGTGTTGTCAACATGATTGCCAGAGGTTGATGACACCGGACGGTGTGAACGGGGAGACCATTCTCTCAAGATCCATGGAATGCAAGGAAAATCTTGGTGAAAATGGTTTCTTTTGCAAATTAGACAATGATATTTATGAGACTTAATGTGTGGATTTTCACCAGATGATTCATGGTTGCACCCTTGCTTAACTGACTTTTTCTTCTTCTTCTCCTTCCCTTTCTTCTTCTTCTCAGCCACTTGGTTACTAGTATCACTATTTTCACCAAGAGAAGAGGAAGAAGGGGAGGGAGAAACAAACGAAGTAGAAGGTGAAGGGTCACTTTTGGTATCAACTAGTTGTTGATTCGATTGTTGAGGAATTAAGGTATTTTGAACGATAGAGGTTGAGAATAGCCATACCGGCATACCAATTGTGATTCCTGGAAGGAACAATGTGGCCATATACGGAGCACCAATATTTCCCCAAGAAGAAAATGGACTAGGATTCCCCTCAAGAAGGATTCCTTGATTGGTGGACTCCATTATCTCAACCTAAGATCAACGAAGGAATAGGGATGTTATTCCGAATTAAGTAAATTTTAATGACGCTTTGACACAAATTTGCTTTTTCAATTTTTAAGAGTCGAGAAAAAGCTAAAGATGACTCTAGTCACCTTTGATTTTTAATGAGCCTGAAGTCACAAGTGCTCAGATGGACCTTTTCTTTTAAGGAGTCGAAAAGGAACGAAAGTGACTACTCTAGAAATATAGACAGAGGAAATACCAAACCAATCGCAAAACTGCAATATACACCTTGGTGATAATTTAAAGAGAAATTACCAAGGACTTATGTACGACAGTCAATCTTTCCAAATGCTATGTTTAATGCATTGCGATTGATAGGGCGGCAGACACGGCTTCCTATGGATGAAGGATATAAGCCTATTGTGGTCTCCCAATATATACTCAATGGTACGAGGAGCACAAGTCCGTGCTAGCACTTGTCGTATCAAAGAGGAGGAATCACCCAACCTTCGATGAAAATGATAGTTACTAGATTTTACAACTCCAGAACACGTCTCTAGCCTAGACCTCTAGATGTGTTGCGTTAGGTTCCAAAGCGTTGTTAAGTTCATTGATATTTATTTTAGAGTTTATCTTGTTTATAAGTTTGCCTTTCAAGGTTCACCATGTGCTGTAGATGTAAAATTCCTAAATATGCAATCTAAAATGATAAACAATCGTTGTTTACTTTTTAGCAATGAAAATCCTAGCTACTAAGGAAAGAAGATTACGATTCTTTCAAAAAGAGAGCAAAGAGCACACACTAAATGCACTTTTCCTAAATCATTTTTCACACACAGTCTAAATGCAAATGCAAATGCATGTATTTTTTTTCATTCCCTTTAATGTGAAGAATTCTAAAAAAGGAAAACTGAGTATACATCTGAAAAATTTTCTTCAAAGCGACATTTTGACAAATTCTTTTGAAAATGAAAGGAAGACTAAATGACACTTTTCGATTTCGAATAGAAAAAATGCTTTCAACACTTCAAATATTAACAATTAAAATCAAATACATGACAAAAAGTTCAATCGACTATGTGGAGAAGGAAGACTTTATGACACTCCCCTTTTTTGACACAAAACAACAACTACAACACTTTTTGCACCAAAACGACAGTTGGATTTAAGCAACTTTTTGACTAAGGATCGTAAATGATGGACAAATACATAGAAAAATTTACTAATCCTATCAATAGAGGCTAAACTATGTAAAGCAAGGAGGCTTCATCAATGAGATATTGTTCATAAGCAGCAACATAATCAAAAAGAGCTGAAAACAAGGACAAAGAACCCAAATTTCAAGGAGAGAAATAGGATTACTCAATCATCGCACCTGTGCTTCATTGAAACAGGGATGCATCTCACCTACTACACATGGGAGGTGTGATGCATACTGGCTTCCAGTGATAGATAATGCGATGGGCCAGGGAGCGAAACTGAGGTAGGTTTTTGCTCAAATTTGCAGCTGAGTTCAGTGATTTAAGCTGAGCTATGATGAAAAATAAAAAGAAAAGTATAGGGGTATGACCTTGGGAGGTTATTGAGTTACCACAAGGGCATTTATAATGGTTGTAAGTCAGATGTTCAGTTCATAAACTAACCTGGAGATTGACTAAAACAACATTCATCTACTTTGCAATTGCATAGCAAGAGCAGTTCGAAGGCTATCTGGCTAACTTCAGGCTCTATCTATAGTTTATAAAGCAAACAACAATAACAAACAAATGAACTATTCACTCCCCAGTGGAGTCGCCATTTTGTTTCTGGGAAAACTAGTGTCTTTTCGATCTGCTAGTCCCATTAAGATTGGCTGCTATCTTAGAAACAAATAATCAAAGCAATTTGTGATTTCCTTTATGTATGATAGATAAGAGAGAAGCAAAGGGACCAACTTGGATCTTCTGCTTGACTCTTTTCTTGATTTCTCTCTCCCTTGATAGAGCTTGCAACTCCTCTCCTACTTGTCTCACTTAGAGAATACCTATAGAAACAAAATAACAAAACACCATCAAAGCATCTTGATCTATTATATCATAAACAATGCAGAATCAGAAATACATTGAACATACAATGGCATTCATAAAAAACAAGATTCACAAGTACACAAATGTATGGAGGAAAATTCAAAGAACTTTATTAAAATAGAAGGGAGAATTACAACCTAGCTGTCTGATCCAGCATCATCCTCCCAGCATCAAAGCCCTCTTCACCTCATGAAAAATAAGATCACCCAACAATACAATGTTCTTTCTCAAAGATAAACTATCAGCACTTCCTTACATATTACAACATTCCAACCTCTAGATCTCTTAGATGAGGGATCCATTTATAGATGTCTGCAAAGGTGTGAGTCATCTCTTGGTTTTTGATTAGTGTCATTCCACTTGTAGTTCTTGGTTCCACTTGGAGATTTCTTGGATCTCTTACTCATCCCTGGGCGAATTTAGAGAGGCAAGTGTCATAGAGGAAATTTCTAGAAGATTCCATGAGCATCCACTTAGCAAACTATCTAGTACATTTGTCCATCCTCACTCATCGCACCCTACAAATGGCCTCATCAGTATGCATCGCACCCTAACAGTGGAACAGTCAGTATAGTCCTTTTTGGCCAGTTCTGAGTGGTTGTTCAGGTGGAACTTCTGGGGAATGATGTAATCAGTTGACTATGATCCTTTAGGGTATGAAACAACACTTCTAGGGGTCAAAGAGCCCTTGGTTTATCGAAATATAAGATTGGGGTTGCAGTGCCCAAATATGTCTATAATAGTAAGCTCATTTCCAAACCCAGGAAATTTGTTTTCTTGATGATACGCCCTTAGTGAAAGAAGAAGATGGTGGCCACAACCTCCAGAATGGGCCCCTCCGCATGACAAAAACAAATGGACAAGGTCGTGGAGGAGTACGATGACATCTTCACCTCCCCCGTAGGGGTGCCTCTGCACTGTCAGGTCAAGCAATCCATTGATCTAACCCTAGGTGCATCATTTCCCAATGGACCAATCTACCGATGCTTTGTTCTAGAGAATAACGAAATCAAGAGGCAAACTCAGGAGCTACTACAGAAAGGTCACATTAGACCGAGTTCATCATCCTGTGGGAGACCAATCATGTTGGTATAGAAGAAGGATGGGACTTGGAGACTCTTTATTGAATATCAAGCGTTGAACAAGATCATTGTATGGAATAGGTACCCAATCCCATGGATTGATGACATTTTGGACCAACTGAAAGGGGAAAAATATTTCAGCAAGATCGACTTGAAGTCTGGATATCACCAAGTACCAATCGATCCCTCTGATTTGTGGAAGACGACCTTCAAAGCCAAGGAGGGCCTTTTTGAATGGTTGGTTATGCCTTTCGGGTTGACAAATGCTTCTGCAACCTTCATGAAGCTAATGGATGACATCTTGCGGCCATTCACCAACTCATTTGTAGTGGTATACTTGGATGACATCCTGATCTTCAACCAAAGTTAGGAAGAGCACCCCCACCACATTTGACAGGTTCTCCAAACACTACGACAATGCAAGATGTGTGCCAATGTGGAGAAATACATTTTTGTCATGACCCAGGTTTAGTATTTGGTATACATTATTGATGAAATGGGGGTGCATGTGGATCCATCCAAGATCAAAGTCATTCAGGATTGGCTAGCCCCAACCACTCTGACAAAGCTTTTCAGCTTTCTAGGTCTTGCCAATTTCCATCGCAGGTTCACGTTGGGGTTCTCTCATATCACTTGGCTCTTGAGTCAAGTCACCAAGGGAGTAGCGAAAGAAAAATTCTTTTGGACTAAATCTCAACAGAAGGAATTCGCAGAGTTGAATCATTGCCTCTGCTCTACACCAGTGATCACATTACCAGACTTGCAATAACCATTTGAGATCGAGTCAGGTGCCTCTGACTATGCTATTGGGGCAGTCCTTACTCAACAGGGGTGTCCAATGGCTTATCACGGTGAGACACTTTCAGGCATAATCCGAAAGTATCCCACTTATGACAAAGAGATGTATTCCACACAAACCACTGACCCCTACAGTTCATATAGATGCAAGGGAAGTTGTATAATGATTGCCATCAGAAGTGGTCCACATACCTACGAAAATTCCATTTTAATATCAAGTAAAAGAAGGATAGCACCAATAATGTTACAGACTTCCGTAGCAGACCACCGATCATGGCGTTAACCACCGTGCTTAACTCTTGTGGGCATGAGACTTTTGATTAACCACTTTTCTACAAAAGCAACCCAAAATTCGTCCACACATACTAGATGCTCTTGGAGGGTCAACACGTTCCATATTTTCACCTCGAGGATGCCCTGTTATGCCACCTAGGACACCTTTGTGTTCCTTCAAGCGAGCGTGCAAAACACACTACAGTCGATCTATTGGACATTTCGAGGTCGAGAAAATGGTGGAAGTACTACAAAAGTATTTCTATTGGTCAAATATTTGATAGGATGTTGGGAAGTACATCAGATCTTGCACTTCCTGCATCATTACCAAACTGACCATCAAGAAACAAAGCCTCTATAATCCGCTGCTTACCTGTTATAGACATTTTTGGGCACTGCAACCCCAATCATACATGTCCATAAACCAAGGGCTTCTAAGTCCATAAAAGTGTTGCTTCATGCCCTAAAGGAACAAGGTCAGTTGATTACATCATCTCCCAGAAGTTCTCCATAGAAAACTACTCAAACTGGTCAAAATTGGACCATACAGATTGCTCAGTGCAGAGGTGCGATGCATCTCACCTGTTCAGTGCAAAAAGTGCAATGCATACTGAAAATCCCTTCTGTAGGGTGCGATGGGTGAGAGTAGACAAATGGCAGAGATAGTTTACAAGGTGGATGATCATGGAATCTTCCAGAAACTTCTCCTGTGACACTTGCCCCTCTGAATTCACCGAGGGATGAGTAAAGATATCAATCCTCCCAGTGGAATCAAGACTATCAGAGAGAGGACACTAATCAAAAACACAGTAGCTGACTCACCCGCCTGCAAACATCTATATGTGGATCCCTCATCACAGAGATCCAGAGGCTGGAATCTTGTATCTTGTAAGGAAGTGTTGTTGGTTTCTTGGTGCAATATCATAGTGTTGGGTGATCTAAGCTTTTCATGAGGTGAAGAAGGGCTTTCATGCTGAGAGGATGACGCTGGATCAGAACAATTGGTTGTAATCCTCTTTGCTATTCTTGATATTAATAAAGCTATTCAAGTTTTCCTCCACATTCTTGTATGTTTGATGATATATGCATTTGTGTGGTCAATACATATCTGGTCCTATATTTCTTATGATTGAAGATCTCTGTTCTTCGATAGTATTATGCTGCTTTGATTCCATAGGTGCTCTTTGAAGCAAAGCAGCATATTACTATCGAAGAACAGAGATCTTGGGAAGTACATCAGATCTTGCACTTCCTGCATCATTACCAAACTGACCATCAGGAAAATACGATGCTCTTTGATTCCATAGGTGCTCTTTGAAGCAAAGCAGCATAATACTATCGAAGAAAAGAGATCTTGGGAAGTACATCAGATCATGCACTTCCCGCATCATTACCAAACTGACCATGAGGAACCTTTGTGTTCCTTCAAGTGAGCATGCAAAACGCACTACAGTCGGTCTATTAGACATTTCGAGGTCGAGAAAATGGTGGAAGTACTGCAGAAGTATTTCTATTGGTCAAATCTTTGACAGGATGTTGGGAAGTACATCAGATCTTGCACTTCCTGCATCATTACCAAACTGACCATCAAGAGACAAGACCTCTATAATCCGTTGCCTACCTATTATAGATATTTTTGGGTACTACAACCCCAATCATACATGTCCATAAACCAAGGGCTTCTAAGTCCGTAAAAGTGTTGCTTCATGCCCTAAAGGGACAAGGTCAGCTGATTACATCATCTCCCAGAAGTTCTCCATAGAAAACTGCTCAGAACTGGTCAAAACTGGACCATACAGACTGCCCAATGCGGAGGGTGCGATGCATCTCACCTGAGAAGTGTAAAAAGTGCGATGCATACGAGAAACCCCTTCTGTAGGGTGTGATGGGCGATAGTAGACAAATGGCAGAGACAGTTTGCAAGGTGGATGATCATGGAATCTTCCATAAACTTCTCCTGTGACACTTGCCTCCCTGAATTCACCCAGGGATGAGTAAGAGATCATCAATCTCCAAGTGGAATCAAGAACTATCAGAGAGAAGACACTAATCAAAAACACAGTAGCTGACTCACCCGCCTGCAAACATCTATATGTGGATCCCTCATCACAGAGATCCAGAGGCTGGAATCTTGTATCTTGTAAGGAAGTGTTGTTGGTTTCTTGGTGCAATATCATAGTGTTGGGTGATCTAAGCTTTTCATGAGGTGAAGAAGGGCTTTCATGCTGAGAGGATGACGCTGGATCAGAACAATTGGTTGTAATCCTCTTTGCTATTCTTGATATTAATAAAGCTATTCAAGTTTTCCTCCACATTCTTGTATGTTTGATGATATATGCATTTGTGTGGTCAATATATATCTGGTCCTATATTGTTTGTGATTGTAGATCTCTATTCTTCGATAGTATTATGCTGCTTTGATTCCACAGGTACTCTTTGAAGCTAGGAGAACAAAGGAGGAGCGGTAAAGATCTGTCAGAAGGGAGAGGAACCAAGCAATGAACCAAGCGCAAGACTGAGGTTGGTGTCCTTTGTTCCCCTCTTATCTACTTCTCATAAAGGAAAGCCAAAGTAGTTTTGGTTTGTTTGTTTCTAAGATAGCTACCCGTCTTAGTGGGACTAGCAGCTCCAAGTGGACACTAGATTTCATGATAACACTACCCTAGTCGACCTTGGGAATCCATCGCCATGGATTACATGTCGGGCCTTCCTTCTACAAAGCATGGAAACGACTGTGTTTTTGTCGTCGTCGACAGATTCTCAAAGATGGCTATTATAGCACCCTAGAAGAAGAATATCACAATAGAAACCACTACTAAACTCTTCTTTGAATGAGTGTGGGTACACTTTGGGATCCCACAGTCTATCATCTCAGATTGGGATAGCAGGTCTCTCAATACATTTTGGTCTAGTCTCTTATCGATGCTGGACACCAAGCTCACTAATTCCACATATTTCCATCCCCAAACTCATGGCCAAACTGAAGTCGTCAATAGGATGATCGTACACATTCTGCACATGTACAACTCAAATAATCCATGCACATGGGATGAGATCCTCCCCTATGTCCAACACATCTATAACTAGGCTCTCCACTGCTAGACTGACCACAACCCTTTTTAGGTGGGTTTGGAATTCTAGCCACTATGTCCCATTGATGTTGCCATACCATTTGTAGATACTTAGGTAGATTCGACTCATTTCCAGCTGAAATCAATAAGGTAAACAACTTCATTGAGCACATCCAACACATATGCAAGTAGGTCCATGAAATTATAGAGAAATCAAATGCCAAGTACAAGCAGCGACATGATCAACATCGGGTTCCACACAAGTTTCATGTGGGTGACAAAGTCTGGTTGCATTTGTAGAAGGCATGTCTTACCAGAGCTTGTTGGAAACTCAGACCACTATGATATGTTCCTTATACCACCACCAAGGCTATAGCAGACAATGCATTTGAGCTCAACATTCCCCCATTCCTTGGTCTACACCCAGTGTTCAATGCGGACCGCCTTCGACCATACTTCCCACCATTGCTGGACACATCAAACATTGCAAAATAGCTCACACCTACATAGTTAAATCCATACTACATGGAACAAGCCACAATTGATTGGATCATGGAAACATAGATCAAGAACACCCGACATCAAAGAATCCAACTATATAGAGTTATCAAAGTAGGCCAACTCCTTTACTAGGGCAAGTGGCTCACCAGGGACCAAGTTCAGCAATGTTTCCTCATCTCATGGAGGAACTCAACGCAATGGGGACCATTTCTTCCTAAGAGGGGAGGAATGATACAGGTGGATACTAGTGGGCACCCGCCTATTCCACTTGGACCCTCGCCATTTTTTCATTCAATTTTTTAGTTTCCTTAATTGTAGCACAACTTACTATTTTGTGGCCCTAAACGATGTCTTTAGGGAAAATCACCTCTGGAGAATATTGGTTTTCAACTCAATATTTGTAGTTGTATTAATCAGATAGATATTTCTAACAAGGTATCATATGTGTCAAACGGAGATCATATGCCAAATTTACGACCCCAGGAAGTTGATGTACCAATTTACCCCAACGGGACCCATAGTTTGGTGTTTCATCTCCTATGGTTAGGATATTGGATGTTTGGGGTTTTCCATTGCTTCTCAATAATAAACAAGCCCTCAAGCCTCATTGTAACACAGTTTAGAGGCATGTATCCACCACATCTCTTCTCAGAGATAAGCTACCATCACTTGAGCTAGTCTTATTTCCATTCTATTTGTAAGCATATTTTAGTATTTTCTATTAACGAAATGAAGTGTTATTCCTGTTGCATCTCTGTATTTATGGTTAGATATGTAATCTATTATGTTCCTTTTTATATCTAGGTCACACTATCATATTTCTTTCTTCGACTTATCAATGACTGTACTGCTTCCTTAGACTTCCCCTTTGACAACAATGACACTTGTTGTAATCAATGATAACAATATGTCCACAAATATTCCACTTTTTCATTGATGGCAACACCACCAAACATTGATGGTCATTGATGACAATAGACTGAACTCTCCCCTGTCATGTTGTTGGGAAAAAATATGTTGACTACAAAACTCCTACTTGTTTTTGTTTATATTTCCTTGATATCTTCTCTCTCTCCTTCAATTTCTACTTTCTCTCGAAACTCCTCTTACTACTTCAACATTTTCTTTCTCTTGCCCTTTGACATCAATGGAAAAGGGGCATGTTGATGATGGTTGCTTACAAGGTGATTGCAGATGGGCCTAGAAATTAACATCCTTTTTTTATTCTTCTACTATAGTTTGACCACTTTTACCTTATATAACACTTTATAATCATCCTTTCTACATCATTTTGTCACATTCTATATGTACTTTTTCCATTTGAGCTTCAAAAGGTTACACAGATGTAATAAGTCCGTTATTTTATAACTTCATATGTTTTTTCTTTGTAAATTCAGACTAATATGTAAGTATTGCATAAATTGAAATTTTTTATAGCTCCTTTGTTAAACTGTAGTAGAATCCAAGGTTAGAATAGCTCCTGACACAATGAATTCAAAGAGACATTCAACTCATAATGTGGCATAGGCACAAAGATAGAGTAGACTAGGATTGCTACATGGAAAGATAACCAACACCAAGCAAACACGATATCTTCATAGATAAAACATGTTAATGAAAAATAAATTGATAGGCTAGGTGTTCATATGAATTTGCTAAGTTAAAAGGGAGGCATAGGGATTAAATTTGAAAGTTAGCAATATAACACTTAGTCATCATCCTTTTTTCGATCTGTAGCATTTTTATTCTAAGTTTTTTATTTCAAAAACAATATAAATTGACCTCATTGGGCAGATCAAAGGAGATAGACAAAAACTCGAGTTTGAATTAATGTATGCACTATTCTCTTTGATATAATATGAACAACTTGATCCTTTTCTTCCATTGCACATTCATGAGTAATTGATATCATTTAGAGTAGGTTCCTACATTTTTATAGGCTTTGTATGATCACCTGGATGCCCCCCTTATGGATGTATGACATTGTCTATAGTATAAATCTCTCATTGTTTTGGAATTCATTTATTTTCAAGTAAATTTGATTCTTTTTTCTATTACAACATTTTTTTAGGTACTTTGTTTCAGTTTCTAATTGTTGGTCTTCTCTTTTCCACAATATATAAGAGCTTGAAAAACTTTTAAAAATTACATTTAAAGCATTTTCGTTGATGCATTTTGATAAACTAGATTTTCAGGTCATGTTCATGACCAAGATTTACAAAGATTTCATGGTATACGTTTATCTTCTTTCATAGTAAATACATTTCAATGCTTTTGTAGACTAAATTTACCTGCTTTCATAGATCAATTTTTCATGATTTTATAAATTAGTTTTATAAAATTTCTTAGACTAGAGTTACTTGCTTCCTAGATTAAGAGTACTTTCTTTCATAGAATAACTTTTGAATATTTTCTTAGAGTAAATTTCATGCTTTCATAAGATAGATTTATCTACTTTCTTAGAGTAAATTTTCTTGCTTTCATAAGTTAGATTTCTATACTTTCTTAGAGTAAAAATTCAATGCTTTCATATATTAGATTCACATGATTTCGTAGATTAATATTTCATGCTTTACTAGGATATATTTATACACTCTCATAGAATATATTTATATGCTTTCGTAGATTAATTTTCCACATTTTCCTAGAATATGATTTACATGCTTTCTTAGAATAAATTTATCTACTTTTCTAGATTATGTTTCAATGCTTTCATAAAATAAGTATTCATTTTCTTCCTTATATTAACATTTTCATTGCTTTCATAGAGTAATACTTTCTTTCATGTCACTTTATTTCTAGTAGAATTCAAAGCTAAATTCCTAGCATATACTTTTTCATATACTTCATATTTTTACCTACTCGGATTGCTAACTTAAAGTAATAGAATTTAAAGCATAATTAAATTCACGGACATTTTTGGCACTGTTGTCAAGGAAGTATGCATAGGATTTATCTTTTAATTTAGATTTCTCTTTAATTTAGAAAATTAAGGATAGGAATAATGGTAGGATGAGAGGTAAGAACTTATGCATCACATTGTCAGTTTCCTACTAACCTTAGTTGTTGAATTACATTTCATTCTTAGTTGCATTCATTTTCAATTGGATAAGTTAAACTTCATTCATTTTAGAATCCATGTATAGAGAAAAATATTTTAGAGGTGGATTCATTAGAGGAGGAACTTCAATTCTACAGTCACCTACCAACCCCACTAGATCAAGTGGTGTAGTTTGAACTTCTTGTAACCACAACACACCCATATATTTTTTCGAAAAAAGATATGGATGCCCTCCATTTAACTTGGCTAAAGTCATTTTTATCTTGCTTTCCTTTGCGCCAAGGGTTTTTGACTTTTTTAGATTTTCATCGCTTATGGATCCATTATACTTGTCTTCCTGCTAGCTTTCCAACACCATAAATTTCACTCAATTTCAATTTACAATTTGAAAACTATGATGCTTTCCAACACCATAAATTTCACTCAATTTCAATTTACAATTTGAAAACTATGATTGGGTAACGTGATTGTTTTCATCAGTTGGGATCAAATGATGTAAATATGTATTTTATTATGTTTTATAAATTGTAAATAAAATCAATTTTTATTTAAATTTGTTAATTTATTTTTAATTGAATTAAATTCGTAAATACAATTAGTTTATATTCATCTAATTAATTAATTATTGATTTAATTAATAATGTTAATATAATTTTAACGTTAATTAATCTTATTTATTTAATTATTTTTGGAATTTTATTTATAGGGTTGGCATAACATATCTCGGCACATGTTCTTTAATACTGCGTATCCTCTTGACTTAAGAGTTATGAGTGATCATTGTATAGTTCATTTCTTGGATTGCTCTATAGTCATAGTTCTCCCTCTCCCACTTGATGACATGCCTTTCGTGATGCGGAATAGGGAATTCACTCGAATTAAATCAGTGTTTTACATATTATTATAAATACACTGGTATATTGGTATTAAATGTAGGTAGTCGCAATGTCATTTCTTTTACTTTATGTAAATTGCTACTACATGGTCTTTATTTAACATGTAAGAATGGCATAGATTTATGTGTTAACATAATATTTTTTAAAAATTTAAAAAAATTCAAAAGTATTTAAAATAATGAGTAATGTTTTTAATTTTTAAATATAAAATTTACATAAACTATATGTATATTAAAAATAAACATAAATTTATATTTATTGGATAAGAAGTAGTTTAGAAAACAATTAACTTAATAACACAATAAATTATTTTTTTCAAATTTTTTAGTCTATTTATCTTTTACTATCAAATCACAACACTATTTATATATAAAATCTAATTAAGTTGAATGTGTATATTTACATTCTTCTATTTTTACTATTTCATTTTTTCTTATTCTCTAAAATTAAATAATATAACTTTTTAATAAAATAATAATTATTTATTATTTAAAATATATTAAATATTTATATATTAAATATATAAATAAAGTTAACATTTAATTCCATTTCCAATCTGGTCAATTGCTTTTGATACCAACGGAAACCGATGGTTCCTCTGCACACAAAGACTTAACAATCAACGTCGAAATTTGCATAAATCCTTCCTGATTTCCCACATTAATAACACAATTTTATATATTTGAAGTGATAATATTCATTAGAGAAAAAAGTTTTATTTTTAATTTTTTTTTTTTTACTAATTTGATTGCATCGCAAGTATAATTTGTAAATTTCATATAATTTAAGTCTTAAAAACCTTTATTTATTTACTTTACTTTGTCTATCAAGCAACATGACATCGAGCGAGTGACCACCACCACCTTCCAGTGATACAACCTCTACCTCAGAACATATCACAAGGAAGCCACGCACTATGGGATCCCCGCTGATAGATGTAGGTGCGCAGATGCTTCAGAAATTCACACCTGTGAAGCAATTTCAACAGGTGGTTGATTTCTTCATCTTATTTTATTAACTTCCTGAAGTGTTATCACATGGAATTAGTATAACATAGCCATGATATAGAATAATGCAATTTGTAGACAACATGTATGCACTTGGGAAATATATGGACATGATATGACTAGACAGATTCAAACACACCACTATGTGGCTAGGAAATGTCAACTAGTTCGTTCAACTGGTTACCCGGCTAATGAGAACATGCCCATCCATCCACCTTTCCGGAGAGAGAATAGTTAGTTTTACTGTCTGTCTGACCTAACCAACTTTCCATCTTGGGAAACTTTCCAGTGTAAAGGGCGGTCCTCTGTTTCCCATCTATTCATCAACCAGGGGTGAAGGACAAAGCCAGATTCTCTACTCTCCATCAGGGGTGTGGGAAGTACGGAAACAATAGGCAACTCAGATTGTTCTAGTTTATATAACGGAGTCGGAGACCCCTCCTTATACTTCCTAGACTAGCCTAACGAGCCTGTCTGGATGGAAGGTGTTGAATTTCTCATGAGCCACTTAAGGGAGTAGCCCCACTTGAGTTAGTTCAATGAGAATGGTGGAGGATGGAGAAGGAGGGGACACCAACTTTTTGTTTTCTACTCCGAGCACACACCAACTACTATGTTTTATACTGTGAACCAAACAAAAGTAAAATGTGGGAAGGTCCTAGCCGACATTGCATTTGAACTTGGGTTATTTTTAATACATTTTTTCAATACAAGATGGGAACAACTCTCTATCTTTATATGCTCGCCTATATATTCCTGATACGTTACAGAGTAAGACAAAATAGGTTTATGTCCTAACAGGTTACCAACAAAATCTAATAGTTCGTTGAGCAGCCTTTCAAAGTGAATGGAAATACCACCATTGTAAAGGACATAGAAAATTTCTCGGCCAGAAATAGATTTGTTAATCAGTCGCCTAACAGTGTCAATCCTCATTGCAAGCTTGGTTGCTTAGTTTCTGCAACTCATAGCCCACTGACCCATTTCTCCAGCTACATTAATTCTGCAACATGGCTATATGATGGCCTCCCGCCTTTCCAACGCGACTTAAGTTGATTAGACTCTGCGCATTCAATGTGATAGACGTTGATCTTTATGTGGATGTACGCTCCTCCTGATATTTTTTGGGGTTTTAACTTGCAGTACAGGTTATGGGTTGCCACCTGCCGGTCTCCCTCGTCAAGTCACTCCCGCCTTTTGTCAACCCTCGGCTTGTTTGCTTGTCATTTCGTCTATTCACCGTGTTAAACCCCTGCTCTGTTCTGTTGAGGTTTATCCGTGTCTCCGCCGCCTGGTTCCAGCGCTGTATTTTCGTGGGTGATTTCGGTCTTCTGTCGCTCTGAACGTTGGGTTTCAATGGCGACGACAACGTCGTCCGCTCCTGCACTGTAATAATATTTTGGTTGCTGTTTCGTTGGGTATTCTCTGCTATAAAACATTGTTTCTCACCTGTTAATCTGTGTTTTTAATTTGTGACAGGGTCCCCGTCAATCTATTGCGTTTCGACTCTGCTTCTGAAGTAAGCTCTGGTTCCATGCCAGACTTGGTTTCCACTTCTCCTTCAGACCCTAACGCCCTCGCTCCTTGTCTTCAGGGTTATAGTTGTCGGTTGGTTTTACAATGCCGCCTCCTCAACTCTAGGTGAGAACCAGTGTTTCATAACTCTTCGTTTGCTGACTTTAATGGTTATTTCGTGGTTACAATTTATATTAACCTGCCTCCACTTCGTTTTGCAGGTTGCTCGAGGTAGCTGGCCGCCATTGCCTTGCACTCTCTGCGGTCTCTGGAAACCGTTCGAACCCTCCCAATCCTTCACAACGGGTAGGGTATTTCCGCGTTGAATTGATGGTAGATCTGTAGGGTTTAAAGACTTCTGTTTACAATAGTTATAGTCACCTGAGCGGTGAACGAACAATGCTTCTCTCGGCTGTTGTAACTCTCCTATTCGGTTCTGTAATATTTATGTTTCTTTATTAAAACCCTTATTCGCACAGAAAAACTCGTTCTGGTGCCCTCTCGCTGTTATAGCTCTTTGGTTCTGTTTTGTTGTATCTTTATCTTTGTTAAAAGCTCCGTTTCGAAAGAATCTCGTTCTGGTGGAGCGTTAGACGCTCAGAACTCTTTGTGTGCCTTGGTTATAATAATTAATAAAATGATACTGTTTTGGGTTTTTCATTCCAGCATTTACATTGGTCGTAAATAACGTGAGGGTTTGTATTTCATTACCTGGTTGATGGTCTGCGATCATAATTATTCGCTTTTATTTAACTGGAAGTAGTACTTGTAGCAACGCTCTGCTCTCCTTGCCAATGCTTACTGTCTTTGTTATTTCGAATATAATTTAGTCACATAGAATAGACATCAATACATGAAATTAATTTTTTAACAGTGGTGCTTCAATTGATAAAATAATTTTATTTTAGAGGACTGTAATTTCTTTCTCTGTTTGAGGAATCCCCTCACTGTCTTTTTTCGCCTTTTTAACATCTTGGAGGCACAACTGCCTTCTTTTCCGGTTGAACTGTCCAACCAGAATTCGTGCAACTGCCCACCAGTTTCTTTTACAAAACTGTGGATTAACCATTAACTGTTTCCTAACTAAAACAATTCATAATTTGTAGTTTCTATGGTTCTAATGACCCTCAGGTAAAATGCTATTTTACTGTTAACTAATTCCTAATTAAAAAAACAGTTCACAATTTGTAATTTCTATGGTCCTAACGACCTTCTGGAAAATAAAACAAATAATAAAGAAAAGTAAAACAACCGACAAGTCTAATAACCTGTCCAGCTATGCATGTAGGATTTGTTTGTTCTTGTTCTCTCCACGAGACCGTCAACCACCTTCTGTCTCCTCAGAGCTGGATGCTCCTGCATCAGGCTCCCGGGGTGGCAAAAAGTCATGGCTCCGTTCCATGAGGTCGTCGACAAAATAGCCTGCTTTCTGTATCTGCGTTGCGTTAAGCCACGAACTGTCCTCTATTGGACGGTTCTTCCACTTAACCAAATACCGCAGATATTCCTTCCTGCGTGTGCGCTTAGCTACCTGTGTGTCCAGAATCCCTTCGATCTCAAGGGGTGGTGCCATTGGCATCTGTCTCATCCATGAACCTCCTTCACAACTGGTGTCTCGCGGTGGCTTTGCTGCTGTATTGTCTGCCGAGTCAGCGACATAAGGAAACAGATCTGCCACGTTAAAAATAGGGGAAATATCGATCCCTGGTGGCAACTGTAGTTCATAGGCGTTTGCAGAAAATTTGCGAATGATTTTACAGGGTCCGATTTTCTTAAATTTTAGCTTGTTGTACTCTCGTTTTGGAAACCGTTCCTTACGTAAATACGCAAGGACTTCATCTCCCATGTTGAACTGAACTTCCCGACGCTTTGTATCAGCTCGTTGTTTATACCTCTGACTGATGTCCTGTAATTTCAGTTTGACCTGTTCATGTAAGTTACTCATTGCTTGGGTGAAATCTTCCCCATCAGCACTTCGTTTCTCAAGTTTCCCCAAATCTCGTAATTCATGCACTCCTCGCGGATGCATGCCGTACAAAATCTGGAACGGACTGTAACCAGTGCTGCGGTTAGGGGAATCGTTGTATGCGAATTCCGCCTAAGCAAGTACACGGTCCCATGTCCGGGAATTTTCACCTGTTAAACTCCGAAGTAAGTTTCCCAGACTTCTGTTTACTACCTCCGTCTGACCATCAGTCTGCGGATGATAAATGGAGCTGAACTGCAATTGGGTATTCAACTTTTTCCACAGAGTTCTCCAAAAATGACTGGTGAACTTTACATCTCTGTCAGAGATAATGGATCTTGGAAGTCCATGCAACCGAACGATCTCAGTAAAGAAAAGATGTGCTATATAAGTAGCATCACTGGTTTTCTTGCAAGGTACAAAGTGTGCCATTTTTGAAAATCGGTCTACCACAACCATTATTGAATCAAAACCTCGTTGTGTCTTCGGCAAACCCAGTACAAAATCCATACTAACTGAATCCTATGGTCGGCTTGGGATGGGTAACGGAAAATAAAGACCAGTGTTCTGACTGTGACCCTTTGCTAGTTGACAAATTTTACATCTACTCACGTACCTCTGCACATCCCGCTGCAACTTTGGCCAAAAATAAAAATGTCGTACCTGAGCAATCGTTTTGTCGATACCGAAATGTCCAGCCAGACCCCCACTGTGTTTTTCCTGTATAATGTTTTCCCGCATAGAACAGTTGGGAATACACAACTTCCCTCCCTTAAACATCAATCCTTCCTGTAGATTATAGTCTAACGACATGCTGTTATTTCTTAACAGCGGGTTTTGGCAAGCCTCATAGGCCTCCCTAAATTCAGTATCGGTCTGATACAGCTCTTTTAAGTGCTCAAATCCCAAAACCTGCATCGTGCTCTCCTGTAGAAGCAACGTTCTCCTACTCAGTGCATCTGCCACCTTATTTGCTTGCCCACTAATGTGTTTTAGTACAAATGTAAAATTCTGCAAGTACTCAACCCAAGCTGCATGCTTATGGTTCAATTTATGCTGCTGCATAATGTACTGCAATGCAGAGTTACCAGTAAAAAAAACAAACTCGTTACCTAACAGATAATGTTGCCAATGTTTCAAGGCTTGCACAATTGCGTAAAACTCCTTGTCGTAGGTTGAGTATTTTTGCCTGCTCTCGTTTAGCTTTTCACTGAAATAAGCGACCGGTCTGTCCTCCTGACTAAGGACTGCCCCAATGGCCGTACCACTGGCATCGCAACGAACTTGGAAAGGTTTGTTGAAATCAGGCAGTCTTAATATCGGTCTTTCAGTAATCTTCTTTTTCAAAATCTAAAAACTACTTTCTGCTGCTTCAGTCCAGTGAAAAGGTTGATTCATCTTCTTGATCGTATCCAACATTGGTGAGCAGATCTCGCTGAAATTTCTGATAAAGTTCCTATAAAAACTGGCTAGTCCGTGGAAACTTTGGACTTCAAATAAACTTTTTGGAGAAGGCCAGCTAATTATAGCTGTCACCTTTTCTGGGTCCATTTTTAGTTCATTTTCTGCAATGACAAAGCCCAGATACACTAATTCTCGCTGAAAAAAGGTACACTTTTTCAGATTAATTAGCAGCTTGTTCTACTGCAACTTCCTCAACACACTCTGCAAATGTCTAAAATGTTCCTCTTTAGTCTTGCTAAAAATCAAAATATTGTCCAGGTAAACTATTACGAACTTACCATTAAATTCCTTCAGTACCTCATTCATCAAGCGCATGAATGTGCTGGGAGCGTTGCTCAACCCAAATGGCATCACCAGCCACTCATATAAGCCTTCATTCGCCTTGAAAGCTGTCTTCCATTCATCTCCTTCCCGAATTCGGATCTGGTGATATCCACTTTTCAAGTCAATCTTCGAAAAATAAGCCGCCCCACTCAAACAGTCCATCATATCGTCCATTCTCGGTAAGGGAAACCTGTACCTAATAGTAATTTTGTTAATAGCTCTGGAATCTGTACACATTCGCCATTCTCCTCCTTTCTTTGGAGCCAAAACGGTTGGTACTGCACAGGGGCTCATGATTTCTCGAATCAAACCTTTGTCCAATAACTCCTGGACCTGTTTCCTGATTTCTTCATGGTCTTTAGGACTCATACGATAAGCTGCTTTATTTGGCAGGCTTGCCCCTGGTATAAAGTCAATACAGTGACTAATACCTCTCCTTGGTGGTAATTCATCTGGAAAGTCATCCACCACTATGTCCCCAAATTCTTGTAGTAACTTCTAGACTTCTCGGGCAAATCTGAAATCTGTGTATGAAGTACCACTGCCTTCGGTCTTCTTATGACAACAAAATTTATTTCGCTGTCCTCAATCTGTTTTACAAACTCCTTTCCGCCTAACAGTAGTGCTTTCACCCCACTGGTTTTTGCTGTATTTTCCTCCTTGATGGGTACAAGCGTATGCTTGATCCCATCTTTAACAAACTTATAGCAGTTGGTTTTTCCGTCATGAACTGCACTTCTATCAAACTGCCAAGGTCGTCCCAACAGTAGGTGACAGACATCCATTGGCATGACATCGCAAAGGATCTTATCCTTGTACCTACCGATCTGAAACTCCACCTCACACTGTTCATCAACTAACAGCTGATGCCCTTTCTGCAGCCATGACACTTTGTAGGGAGTAGGATGCTTCAGTTTCTTCAGTCCCAGCTTTTCGACCATCTCCACAGCCACTAAATTGTCGGTACTCCCACTATCAATGATCAATTTACAACACTTACCCTGTGACTTACAGACAGTGCGGAACAAAGCCTTTCGCTGATCCGGTTCTGCAACCTCTTTTGCTGGTTTTAACAGCACTTTATTCAACACCAAAGCTTCACCTGTCTCCGGTGTGTTTTCTGCTTCTTGAGGTGTTTCCTCAACATCCTCCCGCTGAGCAACATAAGTTCCTCTTCCACCTGCTGGTTCACCTTCAGGACAGTCATACGACTTGTGTCCCAATTTGTGACAACGATAGCACTGGACAGTTCCCCTGCCCCGACCAAATCCTCACCCTCGCTGAGCTGGTCGTCCTTCTCTAGTGCTATTGTCCTTCTCTGTTGTGCCAGCAGACTTGGAACTGCTGCCTTCCTCATTTGAACCTGTACTTCTACCTCTACCAAAAACCTTACCTTTTCCCCTGCCAGTTCCACCTCCTCTCTTGACGTTTTGCTTCCGGTTAATTTTCTCCTCTGCCTTCAGTGCAAACTGGTAAGCTTCATCCAACGTTTGGGGTGAGAGGATACCGATTTCATCCAGTATCTCCCCCCTCAAGCCATTCACAAATCTGGCTGTTTTTTCTGGGGTATCCTCCACATACCCTGCTCGCAAATTCAACTTATAAAATTCCTCTGTAAATTCCTTAACAATCATCCCTCTTTGTTTCAAGTTCTGCACCTGTCTGTACAACATGATCTGATAATCTTTTGGCAGAAACTTTTCCTTCAGTTTTTCCTCCATTCTAGCCCACTTCTTTATAGGCTGTTTGTGTAGCCTCTTCCTCTCCGCTTGAATGTTGTCCCACCACAAGGACGCATGTCCTTTCAGTTTGGTGGCGGCGAACTTCACTTGTTTGTCCTCACTGGTTTCCTCAAACTCAAAATATTTATTTACTTCACTCAACCAATCTAGTAACACATCTGCAAACAAACTTCCGTCATAAGTGGGTAACTCATGCCTTGGCTTATGATTGGACAGCAAAACTGACTTTAATAATCGAAGTTCCGATGTCGCCCCTTCAAACTCGTCCTCTGGTTCAGCCACTTCTTCATCACTTTCATCTGCTGGGTCTCTCCTTCCCCCAGCTTCCACCACTGTCAATCTTTCACGCAAAACGCGAATCTCCTCACGAAGTCCCTCTTCTGCTATCCTCTTCTGTCAACCTCCATTTGCTCCTATTCAATATGTTGCGTTTCGACTCTGCTTCTGAGGTAAGCTATGGTTCCATGCCAGACTTGGTTTCCACTTCTCCTTCAGACCCTAACGCCCTCGCTCCTTGTCTTCAGGGTTATAGTTGTCGGTTGGTTTTACAATGCCGCCTCCTCAACTCCAGGTGAGAACCAGTGTTTCATAACTCTTCGTTTTCTGACTTTAATGGTTATTTCGTGGTTACAATTTATATTAACCTGCCTCCACTTCGTTTTGCAGGTTGCTCGAGGTAGCTGGTCGTCGTTGCCTTGCACTCTCTGCGGTCTCTGGAAACCGTTCGAACCCTCCCAATCCTTCACAACAGGTAGGGTCTTTCCACGTTGAATTGATGGTAGATCTGTAGGGTTTAAAGACTTCTGTTTACAATAGTTATAGTCACCTGAGCGGTGAACGAACAGTGCTTCTCTCGGCTGTTGTAACTCTCCTATTCGGTTTTGTAATATTTATGTTTCTTTATTAAAACCCTTGTTCGCACAGAACTCGTTCTTGTGCCCTCTCGCTGTTATAGCTCTTTGGTTCTGTTCTGTTGTATCTTTATCTTTGTTAAAAGCTCTGTTTCGAAAGAATCTCGTTTTGGTGGAGCGTTAGACGCTCAGAACTCTTTGTGTGCCTTGGTTATAATAATTAATAAAATGATACTGTTTTGGGTTTTTCATTCCAGCATTTACATTGGTCGTAAATAACGTGAGGGTTTGTATTTCATTACCTGGTTGATGGTCTGCGATCGTAATTATTCGCTTTTCTTTAACTGGAAGTAGTACTTGTAGCAGCGCTCTGCTCTCCTTGCCAATGCTTACTGTCTTTGTTATTTCGAATATAATTTAGTCACATAGAATAGACATCAATACATGAAATTAATTTTTTAACAGTGGTGCTTCAATTGATAAAATAATTTTATTTCAGAGGACTGTAATTTCTTTCTCTGTTTGAGGAATCCCCTCACTGTCTTTTTTCCGCCTTTTTAACATCTCGGAGGCACAACTGCCTTCTTTTCCGGTTGAACTGTCCAACCAGAATTCGTGCAACTGCCCACCAGTTTCTTTTACAAAACTGTTGATTAACCATTAACTGTTTCCTAACTAAAACAATTCATAATTTGTAGTTTCTATGGTTCTAATGACCCTCAGGTAAAATGTTATTTTACTGTTAACTAATTCCTAATTAAAAAAACAGTTCACAATTTGTAATTGCTATGGTCCTAACGACCTTCTGGAAAATAAAACAAATAATAAAGAAAAGTAAAACAACCGACAAGTCTAATAACCTGTCCAGCTATGCATGTAGGATTTGTTTGTTCTTGTTCTCTCCACGAGACCGTCAACCACCTTCTGTCTCCTCGGAGCTGGATGCTCCTGCATCACTATAAATTGGAAGGTCCCTTTGCTAGGAATAATGTTTTGCAGGTGAGTGGAATTTCTAGCATTCCATCTTAATTTATTATACTGAAGTAATGTTTCTATTATACTGAGATTACTGTTTAGTTTTAGAAAATTGCTAAAATGCAATATGTATATGTGTTCAGTCTGTGGAGAAATTGGGAGAAGAAATTCTAGAGACACAGATTTTAGGTTAAATGTAGCTGTTAGATAACTTATCTCTGCAACTATGATCTGGTTCTTCAATTTATATTGACAATGAACCATACTTGTTGGTTCAAAACATGTCGACAAATATATTATAATGTAATTTCAGCCAAAAACTCTTCATGAATATTAATTCTTCAATAACGCTGAAATAAATATTAATTTTTCACTAACGTTGAAGTAAATATTGAAATGGATACTATACCTACTACATGACTAAAAATGCAAAACAACAATGAGACTAGCTTTTCTCCTTCTTCCTTCCCAACACACAGAATTTAGGGCATACAAACCACCTAGCATTTCTAGTGAACACGGTGGAATACCGACATATTCAGAACTATTAATTTTTCATTAACGTTGAAGTAATTATTGACAGGTGTGAAGTCAGGGATTTTACAACTAAAATTGAATACTCTAAATTTTATTGAAAGCTTTGTACATTGCCGATAAAAGCGTAGTATGGGAACCTTTTCAATTAAAGTTTCATATGTAGTATGGGAAGCTCTTAAAATTGGAAATAAAGCTTAAAAGCTCTTAGAAGCTTTTAAATCACTAGTAATTTTAAATTGATAACTTGTATTTTTACATTATTTTAACGTGATCTCTAGCTTGTTAGTGGCAAGAATATACATATATATATATAAAATTAAGTGTGACCGTTCTCAACGTGGCTTTCTTTTGCACTTGCTTTACATGTGTTTTTTCACTAATATAATATTACGCTTTATCTAGTTTAAATAATAAAAATTTACCTAGGTTAATATTTCATATTTTTATTATTATGTATAAAAAAATTTATAAATTTCTTCCCTCCATTCTCCTAAAGGACTCAAGCTTTTGTAAAGGTAGACGTGTGTCCCCAAAAGAGTGAAGTTTTAGAAAAGGCAGACATACGCTTCCATGAGTATTCATCATTACGTTTATATTTTGAATGGGTAGCTTTTGTCTTTTTGTGGCACACCTTAGGGTCCTTCCCTATGTTAAAATTATCTGACAATTTTTTTTGCTTTTTTGTTTTTCAATAAATATGGGTGACTATCATTACGTTTATATTTTGAATGGGTAGCTTTTGTCTTTTTGTGGCACACCTTAGGGTCCTTCCCTATGTTAAAATTAATTATTTGACAATTTTTTTGTTTTTTAATAAATATGGGACTATCTGAATTACATATGAATTCTTTTATTTTAGTAGTATAAAATGGATGTAAATTTCATCAAATGGATGTGAAGGTTGCTTTTTTGTAAAGAGATCTGAAAGAGAATGTTTTTATGTCTCAACCAAAATGTTTTGTTATGAAAGGACAAGAATAGAAAGTATGTAAACTCATAAATCTTTAAATGGCCCGAAACAAGCATTGTAACTAAGCATCTTCTGAAATTAAACTTAAAACACTTAATCTTGATGATGCAACTCTATCTCTTAAGAAAGTTCGCAATTGCAAAACGATTGCATATCTTATAGTGTATGTAGATGATCTATTGATTGAAAAGAACAATGAGAACTATATTACATCCATAAATAAAGAGTTAAAGAAGGGCTTTGAGACGACATATTTTGGAATTCTTCACTACTACTTAGGCATTGGAGTGACTCAACATCCAAAATATATATTCATCTCCCAAAGAAGTACATGGGAGAATTGATAAATAAGTTTGACATTGTTGAATGTAACCCTCTTTCCACTCTAATGAAACAAAATTTGAAACTCACAGCAAAAGAAGGGAATGAATTTGAGGATGCAACCAACTACAAATAGCCTTATCGGAAGTCTTATCTAACTCACCACCATTAGACTAGATATTTTATTTGTTTTTGGGATTCTTTCTAGGTTTATGCAAAAGCCTTGTGAAGGACATTGGTTTGCCACAAACAAAGTTCTAAACTACTTGAAAGGAACTCGGGATTTTGTGTTGAATTATTCTAAGGAAAACAACTTCAACTTGATTGGATACTATAATTCAAACTTTGATGGGGACAAAGAAAATGGAGTGTCGGCATTAGATTACCTCGTGAGTCTTGGGTCATTAGTTGCCTCCTGGAGGATAGAGAAATAGTTCCTCGATCTGTGCAGTTAATCTCATTTCCTTCCTCGTTCTCTTCTTGTGTCAACGTAAATTGTTCACTACGCACATATTGCTTTGTGAAACCTCTTTATCAGCGCAGGATTCTATCAACTCCAAGAGTCCTTCAACATCCCTCTGATTCCTTAACAACTTCATACAAGTCTGTAAACAATAGGGGATTTTTTAAGGTATAAAATGGGCCTCCTAAGAAAATATACAACCAAAATAAACTTTATAAGAACCAATACAATTCAATGTGATGATGCCAACCATGGGGGATGATTCTCCATTTTTGGAGTAAAAAAATAAAAAGATCAAAAAATAATAAAATAATAAAACTATTTTTTCAACTCATATTTTCAACTTATCTCCTTAAGATTTTACTCAAATTTCGAGTAAGAGTACTCGTTGGATGAAAAATTTAATTGCTCATCTAAATAGTACCCATGTTGCATACTTTCGATGGACCCTACTATACAAAAAAATAGAAATACATGAAAAAACATGATTGGAAGCATGATTTTGATGTATTTCACATTTTTCATGTAGCAGGGTCCATCGGAAGTATGCAACATGGGTACTCCTTGGATTAGGAATCAAATTTTGCATCCAACGAGTGTCACCACTTGAAATTTGAGTAAACCCATAGGAAGATAAGTTGAGAATACAAGTTGAAAAAATAGTTTTTTATTTTTTCCCTATAAAATTTGATGATGTAATCTAATTTTATTTTATTATTTCCACTATTATTTTATAGTTTCCTTAGGAGGCCCATTTTAGACCTTAAAATTCCCCTGATGAATGACTTTAGAATACTTGGATCTAATTCTTGAATAGGAGTAAACACTTTGTCACAATCTTTCTTTGGCATTAACTTCAGTTGCGCACTAGATGTTGAAGCCCCAACATCCATGAAGCTTTACTTCGATCCCACGAACATTTCTTTTTCCTTTTGGACCCAAGGTCCTTTTTTGTGGTCTTTCGTACCCATGTCTCTTCTACTTTCTTCTTACCTTTATCATCTCCCGTCGCAACTCCACTCCTTATTATGATGTTGATGTGTGGTTCATCTTCCCTTGGCTCAGCAGTCATCATTTGACTATTTGATGCAGGCTGCTGGTTCCTTTTCTCTTGCATCTTCGCAATAAGGATGGGGCATTCTTCTATTACATTATCAAAATATTTGCAGTAGCTGCAGGTTGTAGTAGCGTTTTGGTAGTCTCTTGCGAAGTATCCTGCTTGTCCACAATTATAACAGATCATTTGGCCACGTTCTTGACCATCTCCTCCTCCTCCTCCTGCTTCTCCTCCTTAGAAGCCTCCTCGTCCATCTTGTTGGCATGGCTCCTCGTGTGTATGTCCTTCATCTTGCAATCTATAACCATCAACATTGCTCTCCATCATCAAGTCATAACTTCGGTAGTTTCTCTCATCATGGCCTACTAATTTACAAAATTTGCAAAACAACTGCATTAGGGTCTACACGTACTTCTGTAATAAATAGAAATTTTTAGAGCGATCTTGGCCTCTTGTTCTATAAATATCTCACCACATACTTGATCCTGGCTAGATTAGGTGCTCCACTTGTCAAGTAATATTTGAACATAGGGCATTGATCCTTGTAATGGCCCTCTGCTTTTCATTTTGTACACCACACTTCTGATCTAGTTTCTTTACTTTTCTTGAGCTCTTGCAATTCCAAGGTCAAATTTTCTAGCTAACTCTAAATTTGTTGTACTCCTAAATGAGTATCTTTGATCAGAGAGGCTTCCAGCTTCATTGCAATCTCCAATGCTTCGGCTTGAGTCACTATCTTCTGTTGTGTCAACGGTAAACTGATATGTGGTAGCAGCACAACTTTAAACCATTATTTATGTTATTTTGTGGGTATGTTAAAGCTTACTTGTCCCATCAAAACCTTGAATCATTGATCCAACTCCCACATAGACTCAATAGTCGTATGTTTGATTTCCTTCAGCTCCATAATGCATTGTGATTCTGATTTCGGCTTCTTGAATTCTGATACCACCGTTTTCTTAATGTCATCCAACAAAGTAGCCTGATTAGTCACATAATACTTCATGTACCATGTCAGTTCTATTTCTCATAATGTCGTTATGATCTACGCCTTCTTTACATCTTCACCAATGATTTGCCTTGCTTTCCATACTACATCAGCTACAAACTAGAACTACTTAGGATCCTCTGATCTAAGTCCTCCAAATATAGGCAGCTTAATGTCATCGGCCATTTTGCTTCTTGGGGGATTGGGGGGGGAATAATGGAATTATGGGGAGGAGGGTGGGGTGTAAGGGGGTTAGATGTATGGGGAATCCCAAAGATGCCCTGATTTTTCTCAACTCCTAACTTTGACACACCTTCAAGATGGGAGGGAGAATATCACAGGGTTGTGGGGTTACTTCCTTGTTGACTTGAGGGGCTTATACCCATTTTTAGAGTGTTGGGCATGGGATCCCCTAAGGGAAGTTTTAGGGTTTAGAGCCCAGATTTTGACCAAAGATTGTAATTTCGATGTAAATACTCCGCATTTTGTGGACGCAGACCGCATAGTTTGTAAAAGGGTCATAGGGTTGTCTGCCCTTAGTTTTGTTATTGTAATGTTGGTTGTATAGATCTACCCATGGTCCACAGACCATGGGATTGTATAAATAAAGTGAGGCTCTAAGTAGTTAAGAGAGAAATCAATTGCTAAGGAAAGAAGAACATATGATGTATGCGAGATAGATCTATGGAGTAAAGTCTAGTTTTGGGTCATAGAGTAGGAGAAGGCTCTATAGCTGAGTGCGCAAAGGCCTAGTAGTCCACAGCTAAGTGCGTGGACCCCTACAGTTGAGTCTGTAACAATGGAAGTATTAATAAAGAGAATTTTCCTATCAATTCTATGTATCTATTTCTTGTTTTATGCATCTGTTATCTTGGGTATGAAATTCACTTCTAATACTTATATGATGCGCAAATGTGTATAACTGTATTGATTAAGTGAATGAAAGATAGAATATTTGTTTATGCGAAGTTAACTAAGATCTATTAAGAAGATACATAAGATACGCGGTGTTGGTTAGGGAAATAGTGTAGTTCGTTGCCCTAGCAGCATGAAAGCATCTCAGCCCCTGGTTAGGGTTGTGCGAAAGACAATTATAATAGAACACGAAGGTATTTAAGTCTGGAACAAGTGTGCGAAATGACCTACATGAAAACATATATAGTTGGACAAAATCAACATCTTAGACATCTCAAGGGTGTAGAAACTTGGTTCTAGCATCCCCCTATACGGCTTCGGGTGAGACTTTAGTTCGCGCTCCGTGGACTGATGCCGAAAGGGCCAATAGTGTAGGGTTTTGTTTGGCTAAATAACTCTAAACCTGGGTCAGGCCCCCATAAGCCAACAAATGGTTCCATTTCTGGGACCAAAATCTGCATAGAGATGTCTGATGTTGTATCATTGGAATCCAACTAAGAAGGAAATTGAAGGTTGGTTGGACAGAAGAATTCACAAGTTCGCAGTGCAGGAGAACATGAACCCGCGACTGTCAAAAGAAGAGTGGTTAGACTACTAACTGTACACAGAGATCCATGAAATCTTCTTCGTGTCCTACCCTACTGAGCTATTCGAGTGGATCATGAAGCTAGAAGATAGCCAAGGAAGGTGGAAACCTGACGGTCCTATTGCGTGGACCCCAGAGTTAGTCCGAAAGTTGGAGGCATCAAAGGATAAGATCGTGCATGTCGTTGATCATTGGCTCGATCGTATTATAGGAGGATTCATTACTGAGTTCGCGGTTGACACCTTAGTTAGCTACAGCAAGGCAGAGTGATGCTTTCTCAAAGGACTGCAAGTGGAAAATCTTATAGGAACGAAGGAAATAAGGGACCAGAAACTAGCCCCTTGATTTCACCTCTGTGAGGAGACGAGGAAGAGCTCGTGAAGTACGATCCATCTAATAAGGAAAATAATTCCGTGAATACCACCTCCACCCACACTGCCACCAACTTCACCACCATCACCTCCATCATCACCCGTACCACCTCCACCACCACCGCGATTCAATATGGAAAGCACAGTGAAGTTCCCTGTGTTCAAAGGTTTGGGAAATGAGGATCCGGACCAATTCTGGTTCGTGGTAAGGGTTGTATGGGAAGCGCAAGGAGTTACAGATGACAATATAAAGAAAGAGACATTGATTAGCACCTTGTAGGACCACGCGTTGACCTAGTATATTAAGCACTCCAATGATAATCCAAATGCAGGAATTGCGGATATCCAAGCAGGGCTAAATAGAGAATTTAGTAGGCCGAAGTCTGAAGCACAATCGATCATGGATTCAAAGATATCAAATGCTACCAGGTGAGACTCCTTGGGAGGTCGATCATAGGCTAAAATGTACAATTTGCAAAGCTAATATGAATCTGATGGATGGACAACATTGTGAGTGGTTTGTAGCTTCGCTAATGCCACATTTAAGGAGTGCACTATCGC
>APFE031443620.1:2944-20765 GCA_000404065.3 Pinus taeda
TATTTCATCAAACTGCAAAGCAGTTGCATTGCTACCTATTGCAATAACCAGACTATCCCACAAATCTGGTAGAGAACACAACAAACTGATGCACTTATCTTCATCTAAAATTTTAATATCAATAGATGATAACTGGATTACCACAGTATTAAACGCATTGAGATGCTCTGTCACCAAGTCTCCATCTTTCATCCTCAGGTTATACAGCGTTTTTCGCAGGAATAGTTTATTCACTAGAGACTTAGATTGGTACAAAGTCCCTAACTTGTCCCACAGAGCCTTTGTCGTAGCTTCCCCTGATACATTTAGCAATACTGAATCTGATACACACAATCATATTATGCTCTTTGCCTTCCGATCCAACTTTTCCATTCTTCATCGGTCACTCCCATTGGTTTAGTACCTGGATCTACCGCGATCCACTGATCTTTATCCACCAATATATCCTCCATCTTGAGTTTCCACAACTCAAAAATCTGACCATTGAACTTCTCAATCTCTATCTTTTCGCTGCTCGCCATCTTCTTTCACCACCATAATTGATCTGCAGATCTCCCATTGAACAGGGTCTACCACAGGCCCGAGCGAAACCCCTCAGCAACAAAGGTGTCCCCTTGAAGCCAAACTAGCTCTGATACCAAATGTAGGCTTTAACCCCGTACAGAAATTACCTGCATACGAATTCTAAATCACAGAAAAATAAACAATGCGAGAGCATAACACATAAAAAACACATATGCACAAAGATTTCCCATGGATCCCAAAACCGGGACTACCAGCTTGATTTTTCATTATTTTCCTTTCAATGTTACAATACATATTTATACATGCCAAAGCATCCAATACCATGGACAAAAAACCATCACGTCCAAAACCATGGACCGAAAACCATCGTGTCCAAAAAACATGTGCGAAAATCATGCACAAAACTATAGGTGGGTCCGCCCATAAAGTGGGGTTACGGGTATCCCTCAAACCCCCTGTTAACTATGTGAAAAGAATATAACACAACCCAACATATACAAAGCCTTAGCTCTCACAGCTAGTCAGCTCTCAATACAATCCTCTTGGATGCTCACAGGGAATCAAAGCTTCTCACAAGCCTTCTCCTCTACCCTCCAAGCTCCTATTTCCTTGTGCAGTTACCTCTAGGATGATCTCCTTCACCTAGTGTAACATTGCTCTCACACACTACTCTAACACACTATCAAAACTGTGAATCCTTAAGGAACCTTCCCTTGACTACATGGATGAGTTTCATTTATAGGAAAACACATGCAACTGATAGTAACCTGTCCTTGACATTTAGCTCAGTTGGGTTTTTCTCCGAATAGACATGCATGAGTTTCTGATGAGGGAATCTTTAGTTATCTGGAGTACACTTGTTGAGTGCATGCATGCATCAACTGATTGATAACTCACAATTAGTTCCTCAAACAGTTTGGAACTATTTTAACTAGACTTAATTATGTAAATTGAGCTAACTAATTAAAAATCAAATATAACTCAATCTTATGTCCTTAATTAAGGGATGATATCCTTAATTTAAGGGATAATTTCCTTAATTTAAGGGATAATTGTTGCATGACTTTAGAAAGACTTCTAACTTGAATTTCTCCAACTAATTAATCCATAATGAATTAATTAATTATTTTCAAGCAGCTGGTGAGACTAAGTTCGAATTTAATTCACAATTTTAATTCAAGAACAAATTAAAAATTGGAATATTCTGGATTCTATTTTTATCATTTCTTGTTGCTCTTTTGAACACTCCCTCTCAACAAGAAAGGAATTCAATTTGATCCCGATCCCGAACATTTGGAATGTTCTACATGCAACACTTCTCTCTAGTGTTGTTGCTCCAGCAACTCCAGAAACAAACATCCAACCTAAATCAGTATGATGCATCTATCATCAAAGTCTCTGACTTTTATTACCTCTATCAATTGAAAAATATGCGCTTCTACTGACTCTACCTTTTTGCATTGTTGTGAGTCCTTCTTTGTGCTCTTGAGTGTCTGAATGCTCTAGCCTCTGTCACTTTGATCTCTGATTGCATCAATCCCAACGATTCCTCTCGCTACTCTATACTTTGGGTTCCTGTAGCAAGGTACAATCCATGAGATAAAACATCTCAATGGACCTTGCCCAATTTCAGCCTTCTTGGGACTATCACTTCACATCACCCCACCTCACACCTAGAGGTATGGCTACATGTGATCCCTCTGCTGACTCTAATTGTGGCTCCTCCACAATTGTCTGAGACTTCTTCTGGGACTACATGTTGAGAGGTAATCTACTCTCCCTCTCAACCACCAAGTCTCTAACATTTGCCTTGCTCCTCAAGGCTTTGCATGCATCTTGAACCTCAAGAGCATACAGGTTCTTGACTCGTGAACTGATCTGTTTCACTTGTCTTATGGTGATGTGTCTAAGGAAAAACTTTCCCTTACTAAAGACAACATCGTAGCCTTTGTCCTCCAACATCGTGACCGATACCAAGTTCTTCTTCAGTCCATGCACATACTTCACATCTGTCAAGGTGATAGAAGCTCCATGCTCCCTCTAAAAAGCAATAGTGCCCACTCCTAAAACACTAAACCTTTTGTCGTCACCCATCTCTATGCACATCTTGCGTTCTTTCTCCTCCAAGGTACTGAATAAACTTTTATCGCTGGTCATGTGGAATGTGGCTCCACTGTCAAGATACCAACCACAACCCATCATCGATGACACCATGCATGCGATGAGAGTGAAGTCGATCTCGAACTTAGAGGCTAATGCCTCACCTTCAATCCTTCTGAGGATCCCTTCTTGGACTTCTTCGATGGGAAATTAGTCGCATAATGACCCATCTCGTGATAATAAAAGCATCTCACTTTAGACTTGTCAACCTTCTTCCCTCCATGAGAAGAATTCAATTCAAAATGGGACACCTTCCCCTTCCCTTTCCTTGCCTTACTTGCTAAGGCTAGATTTTCTTCATCATCATCCTTGGATGAAGAACTGTTTCGAGTGCTCCTCATGATCTCCTCCTGCATGAGATCCGACCACATTCATTCCCAATCTGGCAGTTTCTCTCTTCCATTCACAGAGTCCAGTAGCTATTCCAGCTCTTTGGAAGGCCAAGGAGAGCGAGGCTCACCATATCATCATCGGAAGTAGTTATTCCCACACTACCAAGCTCATCTCTGCAAGTGGTGAGCTTGTTGAGATATGTGGAAATAGTATCACCATTCTCCATCTTGATTCTTCGAAGCTTAGCCTTGAGCACCAATTTCTTCTGGTCGCTACTACTCTAGTAGAAGTCCTTCAATGTCTTCCACATTGAATATGGAGTATCCTTCCCATGGAGATTCAAGACAATATGGTCTTGAACTCCCTCAAGGATGATCCGTCTCACCCTCGCCACACACTTCTTCCATTCAACAAACTCTTTTGCATTAGTTGAACCTAGCTTTGAGATTTCTTGATCAATGGAATCCTTCAAGTCGTTGTCTTCTAATACAACCTCCATGCTATCTTTCCATGCTATGTAATTCGAGTTTCCTTCCAAGGCATACTCAAGTCTCAAGCCAAAGAACGCCATTGGCCAACCTTGAAGTATGATAAGAATTCAATTTTCACCTGCAACCCTGAACTTCAAACTTCGAATTCTATTCTCCGTATACTGTTCACAGCTCCGATAAAATAGGCTGTAATACCATGTAGAAATTTCCTGAAAATTATCTACAAATCTACCTGTGAGATCTATGTAGAAAATATGATTGTAGATTAACTCGATAATGCAATATACCAAAGTAAAATACTATAATCTACTTCTACTATCAAACTTGTGGAAGCTTAAAGATCGAGCTGAATAAGAGTTGAACACATATAACCATAAGAAGAAGAGTCAATGCACATGAAACATAGAAAATACTTAGGGGAAAGCCTCAGCTAAAAAACCCCACTATATGTATTATCATACAAGGTGGAAATACATCAGAATTATACAAAGTCTTAGCTCTCACAACTAGCCATATCTCAGTACAATCCTCCTGGATGCTCACAAGAAATCAAATCTTCTTACAAGCCTTCTCCTTTGCCCTCCAAGCTCCTATTTCCTTGCACAGTTACCTCTAGGATGATCTCCTTCACCCAGTGTAACACTGCTCTAACACACTATCAGAACTACACAATCCTCAAGGAACCTTCCCTTGACTGCATGGATGAGTTTCCTTTATAGGAAAACACATGCAATTGATAGTAACCTGTCCTTTACATTTAGCTCAACTGGTTCTTTCTCTGAATAGACATGCATGATTTTCTTATGAGGGAATATTAAGTTATCTGGAGTACACTTGTTGAGTGCATGTATGCATCAATTGACTGATAAATCACAATTAGTTCCTCAAACAGTTTGGGACTAATTTAACTTTACTTAACTCAGTAAACTTAGCTAACTAATTACAACTCAAATACAACCCAATCTTATCTCCTTAATTAAGGGACAGTCTCCTTAATTTAAGGGATAACTGTTGCATGACTTCAGAAAGACTTCTAACTTGAATTTTTCCAACTAATTAATCCAAATGAATTAATTAATTATTTTCAAGCAGCTGGTGAGACTAAATTCGAATTTAATTCACAATTTTAATTCAAGGACAAATTAAAAATTGGAATATTTTGGATTGTATTTTTATCATTTCTTGTTTCTATTTTCAACATGCCCTCTCAACAAGAAAGGAATTCAACTCGATCTCGATCCTGAACCTTTGGAATGTTCTACATGCAAAACTTCTCTATAGTGTTGTTGCTCCAGCTACTCCAGAAACAAAAAAAAACATCCAACCTAAATCATTATGATGCATCTATCATTAAAGTCTCTGACTACTATTGCCTCTGTCAACTGAAAACTCTGCGCTTTTGCTGACTCTACCTTTCTGCACTATTGTCAGTCCTTCTCTGCACTCTTGAGTATATGACTTCTAGAGACTCTGTCACTTTGATCTCTAATTACATCAATCCAACTAATTCCTCTCGCTACTCTGTACTTTGGTCTCTCGTAGCAAGGTACAATCCATGAGATAAAACCTCTCAATGGACCCTACCCAATTTCAACCTTCTTGGGACTATCACTTCACATCGCCCCACCTCACACCTGGAGGTATGGCTGCATGTGATCCCTCTGCTGACTCTAATTGTGGCTCCTCCACAATTGTTTGAGACTTCTTCTGGGACTGCATGTTGAGAGGTAATTTACTCTCCCTCTCAACCACCAAGTCTCTAACATTTTCCTTGCTCCTCAAGGCTTTGTATGCATCTTAAACCTCAAGAGCATATAGGTTCTTGACTCGTGAACCTATCTATTTCACCTGTCTTGTGGTGATGTGTCTAAGGAAAAACTTTCCCTTACTAAAGACAACATTGTAGCCTTTTTCCTCCAACATCGCGACTGATACCAAGTTCTTCTTCAGTCTAGGCACATACTTCACATCTCTCAAGGTGATAGAAGCTCCATGCTCCCTCTGAATTTGGAACTTGGAGACTATTAACTTTGGAACTAGCTTGTTAAAGGCAAAAGGACAAGCTTTTATAGATAGAGGGGAAGGAGTTAGGATCATCCACAATATCCATGGGATTGGCTTTATCACTAAGAAGCTTCCATGAGTGGTGGGGAACTACTTCCCTCCTATGGAGATTCGAAGCCAAACTGACTTAACTCAATATAGATTCAGTTCATGAGTGGGTTAGGAAGAACCTTCGTAAGTTGGTTTGTTAAAACCTTTACCCAACTGGGCTGGCACGAGTGCGACTCTGAGACAGAGCGCCAGCTGGCGCGCCCTCTTTGGAGGATTTCCCCCATTGGCGCGAGTGATACACAGTGAAACCGCGCCAATAAAAGGGCTATTTTTTATGGGTGTTTTTGTAGAAGGTGTCTTCAGGGCATATAAGTTCATGTCTAGGGGAATACATGTAAGTGTTCAGGTCATGTCACTTCTCACAGGTCCCCAAAACGGCCTCCAAGGTGCGGAGAAGGGTACAGTGACGGTGACAAATTACTGTTTTACAGATGCCCCTAAAGCATGAGGCCCGAGAGAGAGAGAGGGGTGAAATGCTTTACAAGAACATGGCCAACTGAAAACACTGCCGCTGGAGAACCTGCATGAAGAAGTACAACTGATATCTCAAATACATGATGTATGTGGTATGGGCGCAGCCATCCATAGTAGAGTACATAAAAATCTAGATCCAAGGTATGGGTGCAGCCATCCAATAAGGATCGATAAATAGACTTAGGCATGGTCGCAACCATCTAGGGAATGAGTCATGTAATGATCATAATAATCCACAAAATCGCAACCTAGATCTCAATAGACAAAATCCAGTGCCTTGCGCTCCATCTCAACTCGAACAAAGTACAAGTTCAAGCATGCGAATATGGGAGTCGAAGTCGAACATGCAAGAACATCGTCTGATTACCAGTCAATGATGAAAACTGTTAACAGATGCGAGAGGTACCACCAATAATGACAATGGCCCTGAAGGTACTATAGGTACAATCTACGGCGTGCGAATCACTGAGCCGGCGTCGAACACCCGTAGAATCATTCGATCAGAGGTCAATGAGGAAAACCTCACGTCAAACACGAAGAACCTGCCATTGAGTCATGCAGGCTCTAAGGCACCTGAAGGGAGTCTCTAGGTCAACTTCCCGGATAATGAGTTGAAGTCGACAGGAAGTGACCTTGATCGAAGGTGGGCCATAATGTTTCCCACATCATCGACACAAGAGAGAGAAGGATAAGATGTTTGTGAATTAGGATTATGTGAGGTATCAGAGGGAGGTTGAGTATTCTACAGAGGTCAACTTCTCTTGAACATATTGGCGGCACGACAGTGGACTTGGCAGTATTTGACATCAAATGATCAGGGGTCATGGTGACAGGGCAATGAGTAGATGAGAGGTAAAACAAGATAACCTAAACCCATGGAGGCAGGTGTAAAAACAAGATGAGATTTACCCACCCAGACACGAATGTAGACAAGTGCCATGTTCAAGAGCGACATACTGCCGACACGACAATAATTGTGGTTCCATTTTCCCTACCATTTCTGGAGAGCACCCCGGTTATTTTTTGATGACAAGCTTGACGGGGATAGCATATGCTTGAAAAGCGTCATTTCGACGGAATCCAATGTCATCAAGTTTTAACGAGTCTGACAGAGGAAGAACTCGACATCTTTTCATGTTTAGAAAGTTTGAAAAGACAGCAGAAAAGTAAACTCCAAGGGTGTCCTTTTTCGTAAAGTTGTGTCTCTCGAGCCCGAAAAAGTATAAAACAATGCTCGAAAGAACCGCCTAACCATTACGATCGAGGAGTACTTTTCATGATTAGTGATCTCGACCTGAAAAAGTAAAAAAGCGATCGAAACCACGTCGTTTCGTAACCGTTAACGAACCTGAAACGACAAGGGCCCGACGATCTTTTTGTCTTTACACGGTCGGAAAAGAGTTTAAAGATGACCGCTTCTCATTTACGTTTAGCAAGCCGAGAGGAATAACTCAACATTCTTTTCATATTTAGACGGTCAGAAAAGAGCTGAAAGAAGACCTCCATTTTTATTTTCTTTAACGAGTCAAAAAGGGAAAAAATACTCGGCAATATTTTCATATTTTACGAGTTAGAAAAGAGCTTAAAGGTGACTCGTCCTAGAGGAACGAGTGGTATAAAGGGCAGCAAATGGTTCCGGCAATGGTGGAACTGCTCAAAACATGTAATGGTCAAGAGGCTGGCTAATAAAATCACTCATTGTTGCGGTTCCTCAAGAAAGGAAATCAAGAAAGTGAAAGCATATAATCGGCCGAAGAGATGGTGGTGATGGGATGAAAGCAACCAAGGCTCATCTAACAGAATTTAGCAGATAAAGACAGCAATCACGAGATGTAAAATGGGTATGGGATCATTTTTACACAAGCTTGAACCATGGAGAACTCTGCTTGGATTCGGTTTCATGTTTACACAAGCTTGAAACGAAAAACTATGCTTGTTATAAGTTCACATGCCCCCAGCATAATGATGCAAAATGAGGTACATGCCCCCTAAGCTTCATTGCATTCAACAAAGTGGATGGAATGAAGGTTCACTTTTGAGATCTTGGAAAGACTTGACTGGTATTTTCCGAGATCTTAATCAAAAGATGTGATTGGGAAAGGGAGTTGTTTCATTTTTTAATGAGGTTGACACAGTAAAAGAACTATCCTCATAACCCTTGTTTCATTCTTTAACGAGCTTGACACAAGATCAGGAACTATGCTCGACTAGACCCAGTTTCATTTTTTAAGGAGCTTGACATAGGAAAGCGAACTATGCTTCCACCAGAACTAGTTTCATTTTTTAAGGAGCTTGACATAGGAAAGCGAACTATGCTCTGACCAGACCTAGGTTCATTTTTTAAGGAGCTTGACATAGGAAAATGAACTATGCTCTGAACGAACTTCATCATACTGAACAAGAAGTTGTTTCTTCCAAGAGTGTCACTCCCGGTGGAAGGATCACATCTTGGAATTTAGGACCCAATGCCCCCAGGACACTATGCATGATGGCGACATCACTGGATACAGGCACGGGATAAGTAGCCACGTAGTTGACCTGCGGTGGGGCAGAGACAACTGGTGGATAAAAACCAGAAGGGGATGACAACTACACAGGAGGGACCAGGGGACTAAAGAATGATAATTGATCTATAGTCACCATCCTTCCGTTGTGTGGAAAGAAAACCACACGGAAAAGTGAAGAGACAAGGGCCCCCATGGCATAAACATAGTCACGACCAAGGAGAAGACTGAAATCTAAAGCACCTTGGGTAACCAATACGTCAATACAGACGATTTTGCCTCCCAAAGTAATAGGGAACTTTGGAAGGATCCCTAACGGTTGATTGGTTCCTCCATCAAACGCTAACAGATTCTGTGTGACTGACACAAGCTGTGGGGAGCCCAAAGCTTGCCAAGTAGTGGAAGGCATAAGACTGACAGATGCACCCTCATCCAAGACAATGCCAGGTACTGCCTTATCATAGGCATGTACTGTAATCTGGAAAGGCACATGGGATGGAAGGCAGAAGGTGGTCAAATGACTCCAGTCGAAGGAAACGACTGAACTACTTGGTGGGGGAATCGTATGATTGCCCCATTGCTCCGAAGAAGGAATCTCGGGATCAGCTGGGATAGGAGAGTCATTTTCGGACACAGGAGAATCTGACGAGACGAGAAGAACATGAGCATGACACTCTTCCAAAACAGAGTGATCAATAAGCGGTGAACCCAAGTTGACACTCTCTCCGACCAATGGTTGGTCCCGAATAGGCTTAGCACAGCCAGGTTCGGAAAGAGGAGGATGGACAATAGAAGGATCTAAATCAATCTCTTTGTCGACAGGGAGAGGATCTGAAGAGAGCCTCTGATAACCAATGGGGAGTTGGGGTGAAGAAGCTATAAGACTTTCTAAAACAGCGGAAGCTTTATCCATGAGCGGACAAAGGTGAAGGAGATGGTTGCCTTCACATAGCCTATAGGGGAATCGAATCTTCCCGTTCTTCTTACCATTTCCAGCTGATAGGGTAGCATTGCCATGAGCTTCAGAGGATGATGAGGGGCAGGCCAGATCGTGAGACCATACTTCTAAGATCTCGAGAATGCCAGGACAATCACGAAGAAGATGGTCATCCTTGTACAACTTACAAGGAAACTTGACCTTCTGCGGAGGAGAAAAAGGTGGTCCAACCTGAGCTGTACTTGGGGCAGTAGCTGCACTTTTAGCCTCTTGCCTATGAGACTTCTTCTTCTTCTTCTTCTTAGCCACTTCGGTACTTGAATCCAGACTTTCACCAGGCGAAGTAGAAGATGAGGATGTAGAAACAGGCGAAGAAGGGGAGAGGTCCACCTTGGAATCAACATGAGGTTGTTCGGGTGGAGGAACTAATTGACCAGTCATTGAGACACTAGGGACCACGGAGGTTGAGAACAACCAAACAGGCAATCCAACAGTTAATCCAGGAAGGGACAACGTTGCCATGTAAGGAGCACCAACATTCCCAAAAGGAGGAAAATGACCAGGATTTCCTTCAGAGGGTATTCCTGGGTTGGTGAACTTTGGAAAAGTTGCCATCAAAAATAAAAATCACACACGGGGCTGAAAAAAGAGCCAAGACACACAATCAAATGGCCAACAAACAAAATATAATGGGGCGTGTGATCGTGGGCGAATAAATTTTAAGACACAAGGACATAACTTGACCTTTTCATCTTTAAAGAGTCAAGAAAAGGACAAAAAGATGACTCTAGTAACCTTCGAATGTTTAATGAGCCCAAAGTGACAAATGCTCAGATGAGCCTTTTCTTTTAGGGAGTCCGAAAAGGATAAAAAGTGACTACTCTGGAGAACTAGGCAAAAGGTATACCAGACAATCCGTAAAACTACATATACACCTTAGCAATCGTATGAAAACCAAGGACTTTCCGTACGACAGTCAATCATCTTGAATGCTCTGTTCGGTGCGTTACAATTCATAAGGTGGCAGACACGGCTTCCTATGGATAAAGGATGATAACCTAGTGGGGTCTCCCCATATACTTGGTGCGTGGGAGCACAAATCTGTACTAGACCACTATTGAGTCAGAAAAGGAGGAATCACCCAACCTTGAGTGGAAACATAAGTGACTAGGTTTAACGACGCCGGAGCACGTCTCTAGCCTAGACCTCTAAAAAGTGTGCGTTATGTTCCAATGCGTTGTTAGATTCATTCAGTTCATTTTAAAGTTGATCTTGGATTATGTTTTAGTTTTCAGGCCCTACCGTATGTAATGTCTCAAAATTTCCTAAATGCAAACTATATGCCACAATATATCATTCCATTCGATGAATGCTAACTAAAGTAAGGAGAGAGTTTCCATTCACTTCCAACAATGCAAAAAATTGATCACTAAGAGAAAATATAACAAATTCTCTAATGCACTAATCTCGTCAAGAAAAACTAATGCAAATCAATTCCAATACAGTTTTAATGTTTTATTTTTGTGTCTTTAAAACAAGCATAAAAATATGTAAATTCAAATCAAAGAAAACTGATCTAAATCTACGATTGATTTTTCAGAGTGTAAACTATGCAATTGTAATCTATGCATAATTCACTTGAAGAGTATGCAAATGTAATCTATGCACATTTTCCATTCATATTCTGAAAATGATAATTCTCAAACACAAGATGATTCTAATGTAATCTAAGAACCAATCAAGTGCAAATCAAGAAAATTGAGTGAGAGTTCCAAAGATCAAAAAATAAAAACACTCAAAGGCAATTAACACTCATACACAATTGTGAAAAGATGCAAAATTGTGAAAAGACTAAGACAAACCTCCAAGTAATGACCAAAGGAAATCAAATTAAGAATTTCTCAAAAAAGAGATTCAAAACCAGTCAAACAAGACTCCAACACACTCAAGTAGTCGAAGAAAGGTACCCAGAACAAAAACCAAGCTCAGAGGGCTCACAACTAAGAAAACTTCAAAAGTTCCCAGGCCTGGCGCGACTGTCAGGCTGCAACTAGCATCTTTTAGGGATTGGTGCAGGTTTTCAATGAGTAACTGGCGCCAATTGGTGCGACTGTAACGCTATAAAAGAGCGCCAACCAAGTTTTCTATGGAAAAATAAAAAACAAACGAGCCAAATCTAAGTCAACAGTACCTAGGTACACCAAGGGGCAAGAAGCAACACAGGGACTCAACCCAGAAAGCTAATCAAGCAAGAGAAACCAAGAAACAACCAAGAAACAAGGCAAGTTCCAAGCTGTTCAGTTTGTAAACCAAACCGGAGATGGACTGAAGTGGCGTTGATCTACTTTGCTGATGCGGAGCAATAACGTTTCGAAGGCTATCTGGCCATACTTCAGGCTCCGTCTAAAGTTTAAAACTCAAACAACAAGACAAAAAGCCAACTCCCCAGCAAAGTCACCAAATTGTTGTGGAGGTTAATCCCCTCTACGGACAGAGGCGATCCCTACTAGCCCAAATGGGGTCTAGCAACAATCAAACAATGCTAACACGCAGGCTCCTAATTGCAAATTAAAGACCGATGATGAGGGCCTACCTGGAATCCAACGCTAGTACTTGTAGAAGAGTCGTCGCTCCTGTTCCTTCGCTCCAGCTGGTCACAATCCCCACGATCCTCGTGAATGGACACCTGCACATGCAAAGAACGACACAAATACAAGAATAAAATCCAATAGATGCAACTATATATCAGTCAGAAAGGATATAGCTCAATCATCATTACGAAGACAATAAGAGTGGAACCATAATGATAGTCGTCTATTATTATTGATAAACAAAGAAGAATACAACCATAGTTCTGACGTCAAATCCTCCTTTGGCTGGGTGATCAGCAACACATGCCTTGCAAAGCTTGTTGGGAATGGAGAACAAGCCTCTCTCTCCTTGGTTACTTGGACAAGAATCTCCTCACTTAAGATTTAGCCTTATGGGAATGAAGAAAGCTTCTTGCAGCATGAGCTTAGCAATTCTCAGACTTTGGGACATAGAATTTGGAACTTGGAGACTATTAACTTTGGAACTAGCTTGTCAAAGGCAAAAGGACAAGCTTTTATAGATAGAGGGGAAGGAGTTAGGATCATCCACAATATCCATGGGATTGGATTTATCATTAAGAAGCTTCCATGAGAGGTGGAGAAGTACTTCCGTCCTATGGAGATTCGAAGCCAAACTAACCCAACTCAATATAGATTCAGTTCATGAGTGGGTTAGGAAGAACCTTCGTAAGTTGGTTTGTTAAAAACTTTACCCAACTAGGCTGGCGCGAGCATGACTTTGAGACAGAGCGCCAGCTGGTACGCCCTCGCTAGCTGGTGCACCCTCTTTGGAGGATTTCCCCCATTGGCGCGAGTGATACACAGTGAAACCACGCCAATGGAAAAAGGGCTATTTTTATGGATATTTTGCAGAAGGTGTCTTTAGGGCATATGAAGTTCATGTCTAGGGGAATACAATGTAAGTGTTTCTAGGTCATATCACTTCTCACAGGTCCCAGAATGAGTCCTCCAAGGTGCGGGAGAAGGGGTAACAGGGACAGTGACAAAATACTATGTAACAATGCTATTGGCCAACCTTGAAGTATGATAAGAATCTAAGATCTATGTAGAAAATCTAACTGTATATTAACTCGATAATGCAATATACTAAAGCAAAATACTATAATCTACTTCTACTATCAAACTTGCGGAAGCTTAAATATCGAGTTGAATCAAAGCTGAACACATATAACGCTAAGAAGAAGAGTCAATGCACATGAAAAACAGAAAATACTCAAGGGAAAGCCTCAGCTAAAAAACCCCACTATTCGTATTATCATACAAGGTGGAAATACATCAGAATTATACAAAGCCTTAGCTCTCACAGCTAGCCAGCTCTCAATACATTCCTCTTGGATGCTCACATGCAATCAAATCTTCTCACAAGCCTTATCCTCTGCCCTCCAAGATCCTATTTCCTTGCGCAGTTATCTCTGGGATGATATCCTTCACCCAATGTAACACTGCTCTCACACACTGCTCTAACACACTACAAAACTGCACAATCCTCAAGGAACCTTTCCTTGACTGCATGGATGAGTTTCCTTTATAGGAAAACATATGCAACTGATAGTAACTTGTCCTTGACATTTAGCTCAACTGGGTCTTTCTCTGAATAGACATGCATGAGTTTCTGATGAGGGAATCTTTAGTTATCTGGAGTACACTTGTTGAGTGCATGCATGCATCAACTGACTGATAACTCACAATTAGTTCCTCAAACAGTTTGGAACTAATTTAACTGGACTTAACTAAGTAAACTAAGCTAATTAATTACAACTCAAATATAGCTCAATCTTATCTCCTTACTTAAGGGATAATCTCCTTAATTTAAGGGATAATTGTTGCATGACTTTAGAAAGGCTTCTAACTTGAATTTCTCCAACTAACTAATCCATAATGAATTAATTAATTATTTTCAAGCAGCTGGTGAGACTAAATTCAAATTTAATTCACAATTTTAATTCAAGGACAAATTAAAAATTAGAATATTCTAGATTCTATTTTTATCATTTCTTGTAGCTATTTTCAACACACTAAAAGAAGGAAAAGAACACTCACACAAGCCAAGAAAACAAAAGTGATAGAAAAAGTGGCAAAAGATATGAAAAGCAAAACTTACCCAGAAATGTTGTGTTGACTGTATCGATTGTGCCGAAGGATCCTAGATGCCTCAAGAATGCTAGAGCTCCAAGATTGAATGTGAAGAATGAGCTCTGGGGTGTCCATTAAATAGTCTACAAGGAAATTTTTAAGGATGGGAATTGATTTTAAAGTTTAGAAACCTTGGAGAATATTGCTAGTCCTTCATATGCTAACTTTAAAATGTTTAGTGATATATTTGTAAAAATACTTAAACTTTTAATGATTTTATATATAATCTCTATAAAATTTTGGCAATTTTAAGGATGAAATAGTTTTATACTATGAAATTTGGGCGAATTATTTTTAGAAAAAGGGGAAATTGACAAATCTTTTTTTGGAAAAAAACATGAAAAATTAGCCCACCTACGAATATTAACCCCTAAAATTTGCCCTATAAATAAATTTGTTAGATTTAGGGTTTATGATATGCATGCCACAATTCTAAGGAAAAGCGACACTTGGCAGGAAGTTTCTAAATTTGACTTTGCATGTAACTCCCAGCTTCACTCGAAATTAAACAGGAACACAACAACTTATAGATATAATCATAAACAAAGAGATGCAATAGAAAAACACTTCATTTCATTAATAAAAAAATATTGAACTATGCTTATAAATAGAATGGAAATAAGATAGTTTGGGTGATGGTATCTTATCTCTAAGAAGATATGTGGTGGATACATGCCTCTAACCTATGTTACAATGAGGCTCAAGGGCCTATTTATTATTGGAAAACATGAGAAAACCCTAAACAACCAAAACCCTAACCCCAAGAGATATAACACCAAGAGTTTGTGGGCCCCATTGGGGTTAGTTATGCAGCTAACTTCCCGGGGTCGTAACATGGTCATATTATCTTTGTTTCGTGTGTACGATACCTTGTGGGAAAGGTCTCTCTGAGTACTATGGATTTTGCCACAATCACCTGCCAATGGCGAAGGGCTTGTAGTGGATCCCAAACAACATTGTTTAGGGGGTCAAAACTGCTCTGGAACTTCAGGACCCGAAAAACTGCCAAAAATAGTAAATATTGAAATGAACAAGGAAACAGATGAAACAGAATAGGGGGTCTAGGTGGAATAGGTGGGTGGCCACCAATATCCACCTAGATCACAGCTGCTAAAAATAGATCCGTAAAATATAGGGATTTTTTTTCTCTTTTTTCCTTTTACTTTTTTGGGAAAAAACTGCCATGAATGCAAGCACTACAAGAAAAAAGGACATTGGTGAGGGGCGAAAAATGTCACCATAAGCTCATTGGTGATGGTCAAAAGAGCCTTTGTCACCAAAAACTGAATGTCACCAAAAATGGCGTAGCCAAAAGTATAGGTGTTATAGTGACATTCAAAGTCTGTCACCAATAATGATTTATAATGATGGATAGCAACCATCACCATTTCATATGAGCAATGGTGATGAACCATAGCCTCCATTACCAAAAACTGAACGTCACCAAAAGTATAGGTGTTGTAGTGACATTCAAAGTCCGTCACCAATAATGGTTTATAATGATAGATAACGACTGTCACCATTTCATATGAGCAGTGGTGATGGATCATAACCTCCATCACCAAAAACTGAATGTCACCAAAAGTATAGGTGTTATGGTGACATTAAAGGTTCGTCACGAATATTGATTATAATGACAGATAGTGACCATCACCCTTTCATATGAACAACAACGATTTATTTTGATGGACCTTTCATGGTCGTCACTATTGGTGCATATATATGGTGACGTTCATTGACCATCACCAAAAGCCACATTTCCATAAGTATAGGTGTTGTGGTGATATTGAAGGTCCATCATGAATAATGACTATAATGACAGACATCAACTATCACCATTTCATATCAACAACAATGATTTATGGTTACAGGCCTTTGAGGTTCGTCACTATTGATGCATATATATGGTGGCATTTGTTGACTATCAACATTTGATATTTTGGTGAGTGTCAAAAAATGTCACCAAAGCTCATTGGTGATGGTCAAAAGCTCATTCCATATGGATGTCAGGGCACGATGGAATTGAACCACCAACCTCTTGCTTGTAAAGCAGGTGCTCTTCCATTGAGCTAACACCCTTTAAAGAATTATACTTTTAAAAATTAGACCTTGAAACTTCATAAATTTTAAATTCTACAACTTTCGATAAATTAAAGTCTCAACAATATTTACTAAACAAGCAAAGCAACATCGAAGCTGCAGGTCCCTACCTAATGGTTATGGAAGTTATGAAAAGTGGGTGGAGGGAAAAAGGTTTTGGAGAAAGCGGAGTGATCCCACTCAACGATCGACACGTGGCAAGCGGAGGTGAGAGAAAACCGTCGTTGATCGCACGTTATTAGTCAAGCAAGTCAACCACGTGGATCGTGCATATGGCATCAGATTTGGAGGCCCCAGATCGGACGATTGAGATTGCGCCCGATGGAGGAAGCAGAATCAACGAAGGAATACGCCGGGATTGGTAAAGATTTGAAGTCCGTTTTACTGCCACGGTGAAGGAAAGACTTCGTCCATGACGTAACTGAAGAAATGAACTCACAAAGTAGTTTGGCACCGTTTAGAAGAGGACATGTGGCCACTTCCTAAGTGTTCATGATGACGCCAAACAGGGAACTCCAAGTGTAGCTGCAGAAGGTGAATTGATAGCAGTGGAAGAGGAACCAAACAAGCATGGGAACGAATGACTAAAAGCCATGAACAAAGACAAAATATGCAAGAGAGCCAGTCAAGGCGAACCCAGAGAGGAGGACTGAACACTAAGAGACAAAAACCAGAGAATAAGGTAGTAAAGCAAAAGCATAAAGAGATAGAGAACTGAGCTGACCAGCGGTGGCATCGAGCACCAGAGAGCTTGAGAGATTCAAGCCATCCCATAAGGGAATATGTCCGGATTGAGCACCACATTTGACTCTGTCCATTGTATACTAGAAGGTAACAAAACTGGTAGGAAGAAGAAGATTTTGTGTACTCCAGTGGCTTGGGGAATCCAAGAACCACCCTACCAAGCAAACCTGCTTCAGGAGAACTCACATTGAGTCCCTGTATTGTAATTCTCTGCTTAAAGGCACAATAAAACAAGGCCACCACTGAAAGCTGGACTGGAGATGTAGCCCTGGAGAATAGGGTGAACTCCTTATTAAAATTCTTGTGTCTTTGTGTTTGCTTGGTTGTCTTTCCATTTAAATGTCTATGTATTAGCAATCTAATTGATCCGTTTCTTAAATAACATAGAACGCAAACCAGCACATGAGTCTGTAATACCTTCATCTAATAAGTCTTTAACTGAGGTCACTCATAGGGTGATTATCAGATCAAGTGGTATCAGAGCTCTAGGCTATAAGGTTATGACAAGCTTTTGTTGGTTTAGCTGTTGAATTCTCACTAGATCAAAGCTCAAATTAGGAGAAGGAGAGTTGGTTGAAACTAATCCTGAAATTGGGAGAGTCTATCCTGGGAAGACAATGTCAGAGGAAGGTTCCATGGGGCCAGACCCTCAGTTCATAAAGAGTTTCCTAGCTATAAAGTCTATGGTAGAAG